>JAFEMH010005298.1:77500-169195 GCA_022495995.1 Adenophora triphylla var. japonica
ACCAAAACCAATCTCAATTTATAATACACACCAAAAATCATTTTCCAACTCAATACCATGATTCCAAAATCACCTTCCACCATTAAACACCCAACTTTGCATCAAACCATCTTCAACCAAGCCAAGCCATTTTTATCAATTCCAAACTCCATAAAATTGATACAAAACAACATGCAACCATAGTTTTCTTACTTCTAACTTCAAGCAATAAAATGAGCATACATAGAAGGGAATTATAATAACTTACCTAAAAATGGAATGTAACAACTTTAACTTTTCTTCGGATGAAAATGACCCCTTTCTTCTCCCACATTTAACTCAACCGTGTCAAAGCCTAACTGCTTGCATTCCTGAAACATTAGAGCATAGACATACTACATTAGGTTCAAAGTTACATAAGTAGAATTTCTGGAAATATAAAAAGATTATATTCTCCTCACCTCTACGTATTCTTTGAAAGCAGATGGACCTTTCCGAAGCATATATTCAGCCCAATCACCCGTACTCACGTATACATTGTCTTTGTGCTCTAGGTCAGTAACTTCTTTTATATATGACCTTGGAATTAGACTATATAGTCCCTTGAATTAGACTATGAGAGCCTCCAGTAAACTTCAGCCCATCAACAAACTGTCCCATGGACTCAATCATTTCCTGTCAAGCATAACAAGTACCATTAGTTCCAAAACAACCAAGCACATTACCCCAAATGAAGCCACTACAATCAAGTTGTTCCTTAAGAAAACATTTCTTCTAACTGCATGTAGAACCTATGTTAGAGTATCAGATCCACTAATCCGTTACAAGATAGATAAAATGTAAATGGTTTTGAGTTAACAGAATTGATGACATTCAGAACAATGTGACAAGAAAAGACAGTCAAAACTTATAATAAACCAAAGTAATCAAAGTCTCGGTTAAAATCTCAAGGGTAACAGGACAAGAGAAGTTGTTTGAAAGACAGCAGGGAAATTCAAACTTCTCCCTCCATCATAAATGAATGTGAAGAAAAAATTATTATTATTATTATTTTGCTATAATTGTGAAGTATGTACATACCATATATCTGTTAGCCAAATTCTTCAATAGGATAGAGTGGAGATCCAAGCATTTGTAATGGCCAGGACATCGGTCTTATGGTCCAATATCTCGAGTTTAAATCTCTATGGGACCTGGTTTTATAGCTTTTATATAGACAAATCAGTTAGAAAACAATGTTCTTATGTCTTTTGGTCCAATACCCCGAGTTTAAATCTCTGGTTTTATAGCTTTTAAACCCCGAGTTTAAGTCTGACCTCCTACTATTAAAAGCAACAACAACATGTTAATTGACAATTGTATCATAGCCTTAGAAAGTTAATGAAATCATCTTAAATGTTTCAGTATTGCCCTTTTGGAAATGTCTTATTCTTCTCTTTCCAGTTAGCACTATAAGAGACTAAAAAGCTATCTTATTCATTTCTTCAACAGTATTATCAGGGCTCCAACACCTTAATGTAACTAAAATAAACATAAAATAGGTACCCTTCTTTTACTTTTCTTAGCCATTTCAGCAACAATTTTACTAAACCCTCTCATTATATTATCACAAACATTTCTGCTATTCTATTTACCACAACCATCTCTGCTAGCCACCCGATGTAATTCCTATTCGTCCATGTTATTAGAAGATTATCTAATTATCAAAGAAAACATATTAATATACACCCATGTTTGAGATTTATTAAGTTCCCAAATTAATATACACCCATGCATTCAGAGTGGTTACTTTTAGCTTCGACTTTAAGGATTTCAGATTGGAGGGTTGCTTTGTGTCACTTGGTTATGTCACTTGGTTGTGGCATATCTTAAGAACAAAATTCTTTCTCAGCCACATTTGAATTTTGCATATATATGTTTGATCTACAACCCCCCCCCACCCCCAATTCAACTGGTGATGTAAACAACAATTTGAATTTCATTCAGGTACTATATTATTAAACCACTGCTAGATGGCACTTCCATTTGTAATTGTCAGCTGAAAAATATCGTTTGGCAAACTCAGAATGTTTATGTCTATTTATTAGGTCCTACTCATAATACAATATTTGTTACACACATTTTCTATAATTTTTAGTATGGAGAATTATATTTTGGGATTAAAAAACAAGAAAAGTGAAAACAATTTTTCTGTTTTTGTCTTGGAAGTTTCCTTTTTGCAAATTGTTCCGGTTTGTAAGGCTTATGAGTTGTAAGGAATTGAGAACTTTATTTTCTATAGAGAATTGATTGGTCCATACATTTAGGTCATCATAAGTGTTTTTTTCTTGATGCAATTTATTGGTAATTGAGAGAATGACAAATTTACAAGGTGCACAAGAGGTCCACTAAAACCATAAATGCTGTGAGAAAAATTTAACCTATTTTATGTATTTATGAGATTACTTCGCATTTGAGAACATATTACCTTTAAAACCTTTTGGTACATGTGATATACAGCAGCATGAGACAAGAGAATGTTGTGAGCTGCTACATATGGTTCAATCGACGATATTCCCTTCTTACAGAACACGTGTCCTAGGATTGAGCACCTCCCTGGAGCTTGAAGACTCGTGTCATAACCTTGAATGGCAAAACCATGAGGTTCATTGAAGGTGATCCAGTGGTTCACTCTGTCCCCAAATGCTTCGAAACAGGTGAATGCATAACGGTCAAAATCTTTTCTGTGAGCAACGGAGAACATATGTGTAAAGCTCTGCAGGAAACCACCCCATAAAAGATTTTTCTGTTTATATTTCACTTACATTATTTGTGAGCAATTTGAGTCATGTTTTATATAGTTTGGCTCTTTCAGAATTTCTCCCTCCGTACCATAATAAATGTCGTGTTTCTAACTTAGGAAATTGTATTGATATCAAGAACAGAAAACTGAAAACATTTACCTTGAACCGATGATATTGGTCTACAGCCAGGTTCCCATTGTTGAAGTCCAATAACCTACCTATTTGAGTTGAAGCAAGTTCAAACTATTTTAAATATTCATACCCTTTTTATGCTTTTGAGAGCTTTGCTTGCAGTGTGAATACCCAATTGTTTTATTCTAATGAATATCTATTGACTTCTTTATGCAAAAGTAGGCACACCAGATGTTATTTTGGATCTTTCCACACTTTTGAAGTATTGAATGATAATTTTGTTACTGAGGATTCCTGGTGCACATATTATCTCTCTTTACAATACTAAATGACAAGGACAGATTTTAAGAAAATGGCACTGAACTGATTTTATTCTTGATCTGATTTATTTCCCAGTTTTCCAATGCATTTCTCATTTGCTTTAATTACCACTAATGAGTGACTTATGATGACTATTTTAGGTGATTCTTGGCGACAATGATTCAATATATATGTCACTGGGAGAAATACCAATGAATGTCTTACGCACAATGACTATTACGCCCAATTGAATCTCCAAGCAAAACTTGAACATGAACCAAGCGAGAAGAATTTGACTTTGAAAACTTGATAAAATAACATATTTGGGTAGACAACAAGTGCCCAACGGGGATAAATATAAGTCTATTGTATTTTTTCTTTTACGAAGAAAAAGACAAATTTTAAGAAATACACAGAACTTCCAAAATTATTGAATATTTTTTTTTAAGAAATTACACAGTTTATCAGTTCATTTTTTTAAGTACCAACTATTATATTAATAATTTGCTGTATCCTGATAAGGTCATTTATCCAAACGTTTTCTGTTTACTTTCTTATAGAGTACGTACATATTTTATATGTTTCATAAAATCTTGAAAACAATTCAAGTTGTTGATCATTCTCCCCCTGGAGTACTTCTTTTTTCGCACCAATAAACTGTTCCTTTCTCTTTATGCTTTTTCACTTGAGGAATAGTGAAGATTCTTTGTCATTTTGGATATTCCGATTTAATGTGGAACCAAAAGGAAAATAAGTCCGATTAGATGTGGAGCGGAGGGAGTTCTTGCTTAAAGTCAATTTTCTTTCTTTAATACCTGGAGTTTAATGACTCGAAGAAAAAAACTATATAGAAAGAACCGCAAGTTAGTACAATCATAACTCAATTTTCTTTCCCTTTATAGTAGAAAATGGGAGAATTAGAGTTTACAAAAGATTAGATGAACAGAAATGTACTGTGCTGAAACGCTTTTCATGGTTCATAAGTAAAAAAACTAATAGTTCCTCTACTCCGCTTTCGGATGTTATAACCGTTTGAAGTTTGATAAGCGCTTTTAATACTATACAAGTTGAATATGCAACTGATAGATGATCGATCCCAAGACAAAGAATGAATATCTAATAATCATAATTCCACCAAGTAACCAAAGGGATGCGCATAAAATCACAGTTTAATAATTAACTTTTTATTTCTTAATCAATTACTATTAGTATGTCCTGTCGAGTATCGACGGGTTAGTAACTAGTTGAAGTAGTGAAAAGGTTGTAAAGCAAGCATTGCAATTAACTCAGACCGTTACTTGTAAGTTGCTGCCTGCCTAAAAGCAAGCTAGCTAGCTAGCTCCCAACCTTAGTGGTAAGGTCAAAGGTGGTTAAATCCAAAATCTTACGACTTAATACCATGAATAATCCCAAATTGAAATTTATGTATAATTAACACAACTACATGACTCATGATGAATGGTCACAATTTATAATAATAAATAAATAAAATGAAATTGTATGACAAGAGTTCTAAATAGACCTGATAGAATTTACATCTGAAAAACAAAACTGGGAGTAATTGAAAAGCTATATCATAACCTAGTTATTGATGCTGTTGGACCTTTTGCTTGGACCGGACGGCGGCAATTTTCCCTTGGGAAGAGCACTAAGAAACAGGGAATCGAAATTTCCGGCGAAGTTGTTAGCCGTCTGAATATGATCACGATCACCCACGTTGAAGCTGGTGATAGAACCCATTTCACATGGAACGACGGAATCGGAACTTTTCGCCGGTGAGGCTGCGGTGGCTCCGGGAAGAGCTAGATTTAACGCGGCGGCTTTGGCCGGAAAGGCGCTGTTAGTTAATGGTCTAGCTTGACAAACGGTGGCTAAAATGAAGATGAGGGTAGCTGTGAGATGGAAGAGTTTGGATTGTTTCGCCATTGTTTGAGCTGAGTAATAATGAATTGATTTTGAAAGAAATTGAGAGAAAGAGATGATATTAGTAGGTGAATGATGGCGGGGTGTTGGGATGAAAATGTCAACGAAATTTAAGTCAATAGAGCTAAGCGATGACCAAATAGTGGGTCCACTACGCGCTTTTCTTGCTCTCAAAGTTGCACCGCAAAGATTGGTCGTTCGCTTTTCCGTGTTTCATTTTCTACTAACTCTTTGCATTATCTTTCCTTCTTCTTTTTTTTTTTTTTTTTTTTTTTTTTTTTGGGTAAAACAACTCTTAAAAAATTTATAAATGCAAAATCTTCTCTTGCCTCAATTTTGACTTGAAAATGAGAAATTAAATTTTTTGAGGTACAAATCAGTTTTAAATCTCCAAATTTTCCAACTTAACCCGATCGATAAATCATCACCCAGTTTCCAATTAGAAAAAAAATTAATTTTACTGCTCATTTTTTTTATGGTAAGTTAAAGTTTGAATTTCGGTTACTGAATAGTGATTTAGTAAGTTACATTTTGCAGGTCAAAATTAAGGATGGGAAAAGGAGTTAGGAAAATTTTTAAAGGGTGGTTATTTAGATGGTAGTGGTTGTTGGATGGCGAGGAAGATGGAGGTGGTGGTGATTGGGTACGGTGGTCTGTGGCGGTGGTGATTGTGGTGGGTGTTGGCGGTTATGACAGTGACTTGGAAAAATAGGTGGTGGATTGGGAAGAGAGATGATATATTGGGGGAGATATAAAGGTAATTAATGAGTTGGGGAGCATCTATAAGTTAAATATATGATGGGTTAATTCTAGGGCTGTACAAAAAATTCGAGGAATCGGATCGGATCAGTAGAATCGGATTGGACCAGTAAAAATCGGATCGAAAAAATAGTATTGGTTCGGTCCTGGTTTCAAATTTTTATGGAACCGATTATTTGGTCCGGTCCTGATTTTGAAAAAAATATACGCGATCTGACCAGGACCTGACCGGACCGAATATATATATATATAAATAAATAAATAAATAAATATATATATATATATATATATATATATATATATATATATATATATATATATATATATATATATATATATGTGTGTGCATGAAAAACCTTGTGAAAGAAATTATGTTGCAATTTAAATCTTCGTCTACTTGGTCGGTAAACATAAGTTTTAAAAGTTCACTTACACCCCCCCTAACTTATTTCAATCTGTAACGTTTTCAATAATATTTTTAATTCCAAAATGAATATCATATCGTAGATTTTGTTATTGTAAAAAATTTATATTATATTGTAATTAACTGTTGATTTTGTTATTGTAATACTGTTCAACAATTTGGTTTTTAAATATGCTTTTTGCTTGTAGATTTTGTTATTGTAAAAAATTATATTATATTGTAATTTGTGAAACCGGACCATTGGAACCGGACCGATGGGACCGGTCCTATAATATAATGGTCCGGTCCTGGTCCTAAATTTTTATAGAACCGAAGTATTTGGTCCGGTCCTGATTTTCTAAAATTTTGACAAAAATCGGACCAACCCGGACCGTGAACACCCCTAGTTAATTCTTTAAATATTAGAATTAAATTTGAAAATTTTAATTTAATTTTCTGTTAAGTTAATAGGGATCATTAGAAAAAGAGTTGGTCTTATAAAAAACTAGTTTTTTCTTAAGATATGAAAAAACGTGTTTTCAAATTAAGCGGTGGCAATTTTGTAAATACTGGCAACCATGTTCAAAATAAACGGTGGCATTTTTGTAATTACTGGTTTCCCCGTTTATGCCAGTGTCTATTTAACAAACTGTCAGTGTGATAAAGTGCCAGTTCATGTATCACAAATTGCCAGTGAAAAAAGTGCCAGTACCAATTTAACAAAGTGCCAGTGTAAACTGACACTGGCACTTTGTTAAACTGGCACTGGCACTTTTACACGGGCACTTTTATATACATGAACCGGCACTCTTCACACTGGCACTCTGTTCAACTAACACTGGCACTTTGTTACACTAATATTTTCTTTGGCTCTCAAAACACAAGCGGCGGCATTCAAAAATCATGAAGCTGGCATTCAAAATCACGTCTGTTGGCACTTTCAAATACAGACACCGGCACTCAAAAAACACGATAATCATTTTCTTTGGCATTCAAAAAATATGGATCGGCACTCTATTTTACACGGTGGCACTTGATTATACACTAATGGGCACTCTGTTATATACCAACTGGCACTCTATTTTACACAGACGGGCACTTGATTTTGATACTCAAATACTTATAAACCGACATTAATTTACACATACACCGGCACATAAAATCCTAACAACCGGCACGTAAATAACACACACGGCAAATAAACTCTCTCTCTCACTAAACGCAAATAATCTCTCTCTCTCTCTAAACGCAAATGAGACCTTCTCTCTCTGTCGTCAACCTTCTTGCTCCGATCAGAGGCCATCGCCAAACGTATTCCAGGCTATTAGATTCCGATGAGGTAATTTAATTCTTCTTCTTCTTCTTCAGGGAGGTCGCCGGTTGATTTGGAGAGAAGGAGCTCGGTGATGGCGATTGGAATTGGAGGAATTGATGGGCGTTGATTGGAATTGGGTGAAGATTTGGTTGGTGAAGAGGGCCGCCGTGGTGAAGGTTAGGTTAGGGAGGAGATTGGCCGGACGAAGGTGAGATTCGAAGGTGAGGAGGAGGTTGAGATCGGTTCGCCGATTGATTTGAGGGCTCCTCCTCTGCGTATTTGCGTATAGAGAGAGAAGAAATTTTGGATAGAGAGAGAGAGCGCAAGACCGGGTAAAACCCGTTTTTTGTTAAGCTTAACAAAAAACGCGTTTTTTGTGAGTTTTTCGCTAAGAAAAAATTAAAGAGTAAACAGTATTTTGATTAATTTTGCTAATAAAACTTTAGTATGTATCATACATACTCCCTCCGTTCCGTTCGAAAGGGCACTAATTTTCTTTTTGGGCGTCTCATTTGAAAGGACACAACCCAAAAATGAAAAGTTTTTTATTACTTCTTTATTTGTGGGACTCACTTGTCATACTCTCAAAATAAATATCCACTAACTATTTTCTATCCCACTTTCTCTTTCCTATATCACCTTTAATATTTATTCTATTATACATTTTTTCTCTTTCCTACATTACTTTTCTTAATTTTCATGCAAGGACCCAAAAATGCCCTTTTGGACGGGACGAATGGAGTATACATTTGTTGTTTCGCCAGTAAATATATCAAATTGATGTTTGAGCCATTATACTGGGGCAAAAAAGCATTATACTCGTTTCAAAATGCCAATCTCCAGGTAATTTTGTCGCATTTTCGCCACTGTGCCATTAGTATTTATTGATTATAATGGAAAGTACATTATATTTAACTATAACAACTCGGTAAATTACTTTTCTTTTTTTTTTTTTAATCCAGTGGGGGTAACAACGTGAGAGTGGTTTAAGAAATAAAATAGATAATCTCCTAAAAAAAAAAAAAAACGAAAAATATGCTGTAGCGTTTTGTTAACATCTAAAGATCAAAAATATTTCAACCACCTTAAAAATCAAAAAATCAGTTTATATATTGATTGCAAACCATGAATGGTTACAATCAATTATAAAAACAAAATAAAGGTCAAAATCTTTCTAATTACACTAATCACCCCTTAATACAATTCAGAAAATTTTGGGGGAAACTAGTTTTCCTAAATATTATAAAAAGTCTTGTTTTTTATTTAAAAAAAATTGTACGCGCCTTTGTTTCGATTTTTAAAACAAGACTTTTTATAATGTTAGGGAGAAACTAGTTTCCCCCAAAACCTACTCTACAATTTACATCTGAAAATTCAAAACTACATATATTAATTAGATAGAAAGAAGACGAAGAATGAACGGACCACAATTTCGATACCAAAGCTTTTCCATTTTCTTTACGAAAATTAAATAAACTTGATTAACATCTAGCTAGAGCTCTTCTAGTTGTGCCTTTTGCTTGGGCCGGACGGCGGCACTCCTCCCTTTGGTAATTTAGCATTCAGGTACAAATCATCAAAATTTTGTGCAATTTTCTTAGCTGCGTACTCAATTTTACCACCGGAAGTGAAGATTGTAGTGGAAGCCGGGAGGGTAAGGAGGTCATAACCGGAACTTCTACACGGTGCCGCCGGGGGAGTAGCTCCGGGGAGAGCTAGATTCGAGGCAGACTCAGAGGCTTCAGACGTTTTCAAGGGTCTGGCATGGCAAATTGCGACAAGAATGAGGAGGGCGGTGGCGAGATGGAGGAGATTAACTTGCTTCGCCATTGGTGAATTGATGAAATTGAGATGGATTGCGGTGCAAGAAAATGGAATAAACAGTGAGAGGGGCGGCTCTCTCTCTCTCTCTCTTTATTTTCTCTTTAAGAGAGATGGGATGAAATGGTAATACCGGTGAGAGGGTGGTAGTTTTATATACTTCCTCCTTCTTCCCGATAATAGCTTTACCATTTTGGTCTGGCACACAAAAGGATAGAGAAAATGTTGTGAGTGTAATAGTAAAATAGAAGAAAGAATGAGTGGAGGAAATAGTAAATTTGTAAAATATTGTGATTGTAATAGTAAAATAGGAAAGAGAATTGGGGGGTGAAATAGTAAAGATTATTTGCCATTTTAAAAAAGATAAAGCTTCTAACGGGACACCCTTTTAAAAAATTGGTAAAGCTTTTATTGGGACGGAGGAGTACCTGGGTGGAAGTGGAAGTGTGGAAAAGGGGTGAAAAAGTATTGTGCTGTGGTGTGATGAGTACGCACATTTGTGCCAATTTTTTCTTTTTAAAAAAAATAATGATTAATATTATTAATTTAATTTAATACAAATCGTATTTTCTATTTGTCCCTCTAAATTTCTAAATTTACACTTTCTTTTTATAATTTGGTTATTTTAACTAAAATTACACTTTCCTCTAATAAATTTTTTTAATACTTCATTATTTAAAATAAAGGGACCCATTTGTATACTTACAAATTACAACAGTTATTTATTTACTACTTACTATTTTCAATTTCATATTTTCTTTTTATCTCATTTCATACTTGCAACATTTACATTATTTACGCTTTTTCTTAATGGAGGGAGCTTATTAAATTAATTATAATTATCCATTTATTTATTAATATAAAAAATAAGGTCAATTATAAATATTAGCGGAAGAAGAACGAATCCAATTGTGTTGTGTTGTGTTGTGGTGTGTGTTTGTGTGTGTGAAGTTGAAAAAGTCAAAAGGGTTTTAAGTAGATAGCAACGGGAAAGGTCTACCGTCTACCTGCCCATGGCTTTTTCACTCTCAATTCTATGCCGTGAGTGTACTCGCGGGACATTCAACACTCAAACAAAGTTAGTGATTTACTTTAAATGAAAAATATTTGTTAAAATGAATGCACAATAGAATTAATTTCTGACTGTCAGTCTAAGGTTCTAGGATCTCATTTTAGCCTTGAGAATTTAGAGTACTCATCTACCTATTTGAGGAAGGAAAATGATGTATAAACTGAATTTTATTGTCATAGATTTCAGGTAATAATTTATGCATATTGGACAAGTAAATTTGATTTGCATATAAGTGCATAATACTCCCTTCGTCCCAATCTAAATGTCAAAACTTTCCTTTTTAGGCGTCTCATTGAAAATGTCTCATTTCCAAAAAAGAAAACTTTTTTTCACTATTTCACCCACTCATGTTAATTAACCATTATGAATATTATTAACAATAATTGAAACTAAGTGGCAATTTGAAAAAATGTAACATAATTACACTGAAAAAAATCCCATAATTTATTTAGCATTTTAAATTTTTATCTCAATTTTTTTGGGGGGTAGTGGATGTGAAAGTGGTAAAGCGCGTGGAGGAGGGAGGGTAAAAAATTAACAGACAAAATCGGGTTTAATGTGCATCATGGTTGACTCCCAACGCGAATACACTCAGTAATTCCAGCTTCGAACTTTCCGACTATTTTTGATGCCCAGCGCGTCGGTGCACCACGTCGGATGGTCTCCCTCAAAACTTTCCAGGCACGTCATCTTTGAAACTGGAAAAAGTCCACGTCAACAAGTATCCACTTGCATGGACCATTTGAATATTTCTGGCCCAAAGCCCACGTCTTCCTTCCCATTGACTAATACCCTCATCTCTTGCTTGAATTGGCCTCTTTTCGTGGAATTATCAGATTGAGCACTGCCGTAATAAGCGCCCATTTGATAAAACTGATTTTTATTGGAATTATTCCCCAAGGGCCCCCTAAGTTCATATTTTATGTCTATTTAAGGAGCCACATTTTGTAAATCTTAAATAAAGGTTTAAATCCAAATTATATTTTCCCTCACACCCCTCGCTTCCGATTCCGTTATTTTAATAGAAATATGATCTTCCTATTTTACCCTCATATATATACTCTTTTTCAACCTAGGGTTTCGGTTTCTCGTCTTTTTTTTTTTTTTTTTTAGAGAGGCGATTGGCGATTCCGATGGCGATGGCGATTGCGATGGCGATTTTGCGATTTGGGAGATTTCCCGGCGATAAACACTAGATTTAGTGTTTTCTCGTTTGATTTCTGCATGATTTCAATGTTTTTTGTGTTCGTGATGTATTTTTGAAGCCTCGTCTGCAAAAACGGGTATTGCTTTTATATGTTTTTTTGTGTTCGTGATGTGTTTTTTTGTATTTGTGATGTATTTTTGAAGCATCGTTTGATTTATATTTATTTAATTTTGTTTTATTTATATATTATTTGCAGATCATATACATTCCTTTTTTTTCAGTTTCTATGGATTCAAATGTAATGGCATTCTTCAAGTTTGGGGATTTCACAGCTATTTCTATGTTTTCTCAGTTTTCATCATTTGATTCTATGGTTGAATTTGTTTGTTCGAGGTGGGACACTTTGAAAAGGGATACTCTATCTCTCTGTTACATATTACCTAACAATCCTCGTTGTATGTTGGTTAATGAAGAAGATTTTATGTGCATGAGTATGTTGATTCGTCGAAATAGGTTTGATTGCATAGAGATTCGTGTGAATGAAAGTGGTGATTCTAGTATGAATGACGGGAGCCGAATCATCAAAATCTGGTAATCAGTGGTATTGGTGATATTGAGTTTAGTAGTAGTGGTAGTAGTCGTAACAATGTTGCTGTGAACTTTTTTCGTCATAAAGAGAAGGTTCTAAAAAGTACAGAATGGGCAACTGCAATTCAAAAGGTTGGTCAGATATTTGAAGGGGCATCCCGAGTTTAGAAATTCACTTTGTAAGTTTGCTACGGAAGTTGGATTTGAGTTTGAATATCGAAAAATGACACAAAGCGTGTTGCGCTCGGTGTAGATATAAAGTGGACAAAGGTTGTCCTTGGAGGATTCACGCATCGAGCTGAAAAGGTTAATGGATTTCTTTATATTAGGACGTATGTTCCAAACCATACATGTATAGATATTGTTAATAATGGGTTTGGACAAGGGCGAGGTTGAATTCCTGTAATTGCAAGTGTTTTAATTGATGATGTTAGAAGTAATCCATCTATTAGGCCAAAGGATGTTGTTAATGATCTTAGGAAGGATTATGGGCTTGAAGTGTCATACAAATCAGTTTGGAGAGGCGTTGAGAAGGCAAAGGAAGCTGTGTTTGGTGACGCGGGTTTATCATATGACAATATGAGAGATTACTTTGATAAAATAAAAGAGTTAGACCCATGTTTTCAATTTAAGATTGATTATGATCATGAGACATCTCGTTTTGAGCGTTGTTTTGTTGCATTTGGTGCATGTCTACATGGATTTCAATTCTGTCGGCCTATGTTATTTCTTGATGGGACATTTCTTTATGGAAAGTACAAAGGGACTCTTTTGGCAGCAACAGCGAAGGATGGGGATAATGGTATGAAACTTGTCTTTTACCTTAGTTATAGGACGTAAATTTATTTTTGTTTTTTTTTAGTTGAAATTATATTTATTATTTACTTTCTTTTATGATTGTAGGTCTTTTCCATGTTGCTTTTTCAATTGTAGGCTCTGAAAATATAGAAAATTGGACATGGTTTCTTGACAATCTGAAACCTCACATTAATGAAAGGACAATTACATTCATTTCAGATCGACATCAAGGGATCATCAAAGCAGTTAAGGATATTATGCCCTCTTCAGCGCATTCATTTTGTATGTTTCATATGAGGAACAATGCGAGGGACAACCGAAAGGATGTTCGGTAGAGCTTCGCTCAAATATGCTTCATAAATTTTCTCGGTGTTCGTTAGCTCCAGCCTTTGTGATCTTTTTCAATTTTATTTGAGTGAAATGAAGAAAGAAGGTGGTACTAAAGTTGCAGAAATTTATGGATGCTATTCCAGGTTGCCAACTTTGCAAGTGCTTATTTTCCTGGGGAAGCACTATGGTGAGATGTGCTCAAATCTTTGCAGACTTTTAACTCTCGGATAAAAGACTATAAGGTACCAGTTTGGAATTAATTGATCAAATCCGTTTGAAGGTGATGGAGAGAATGTTCAAGCGCGTACAAGAATCTCTCGAGTTGGAATACAAAATTGTGTCCATTGAAGGAGAAGAAATACAAAGGAAGGTTTGAGTATGGCAAGTCATGGACTATCACTCCTTCAAATGAACATTTGTTTGAAGTTCACTCTGAACCATCTATGTCAGTTGATATTCAGCAGTCCAAATGTACATGTGGGAAGTGGCAGCATGAAGGTTTTCCATGCATTCATGCCATTGCAGTTTTGTCAAGGACAAGAGAAGGTGCCTTACCATTTATTGAGCCTTATTTCTACACAAGTCACTACAAGCAGTGTTATGCTCTTTCTATTCCTCCTGTTCCTTCATTTGGTAAACGTGTGGTTGCTAAAGAAGTTGTCATACTTCCTCCTGCTACTAAACGTCCTCCCGGGCGAGCCAAGAAAGACTCGGTTTCCTTCTAGAGGAGAGGTTGCAAAAAAAAGGAAGATGACATGCTCTCGTTGTGGGAAATTAGGATATCATAATAAAAGGACATGCAAAGAACCTTTGCATTTAGAAATATAGGGTTTTAATTAGACATTTTTCTTCATTTCAAACATTCAATTAGTTGATTAGTTGATTTTACTTGGGGGTTTGAATGAATTTTTATTAGATTATTATTATTTAGATTTATATACAAGGTTTTTTTTATGAAGGTTTTGTTAAGGATTTGTGGCTTAATGTGATTTTTTTGAAAGTCTTATACCTTATATATAAGACCTGTTACAAACACATTGCAATTGGGTTTTTTCATTTTTATCTTTTAATAAGTCTTATATGTTACTTATAAGATTTTTTTCAAATACAGTTAAGGATTTGTGGCTGAATGTGATTTTTTGAAAGTCTTATACGTTACATATAAGACCTGTTACAAACACAATGCAATTGGATTTTTTCATTTTCATCTTTTAATAAGTCTTATACCTTATATATAAGACCTGTTACAAACACAATGCAATTGAGTTTTATCATTTTCATCTTTTAATAAGTCTTATATGTTACTTATAAGACTTTTTAAAACACATTTAATGAAAACACGCTTATATAGAACACACCGCTAATTCTTATATACCGCATCATAAACTAAAAATAGTAAAGGGAAACACATAACCATATCCTAATGTTTGAACAACCATATCATATCCTACTGTTCGAATATAAACATATACTACTATTTGAACATAACCATAAGCAACCTGTTTTGAACATAACCATAAGCTAATGTTTTGAACAACCAATCTAACTACGATAAACGGTGTTTTTGTGGTTCAAGAAGTCGTGAAACATTTTTGCCACTGCATATAGAGCGGCACCACCATCATAACTTTTGCTAACTGCCCTTTCTCGAAAATGTCTTGGGCGGCCATCAACACATGAATACCACAATCAAGGGTTCCATAACTTTCTTTGTGGGGTCCACTTCACCTTGTTGAATTTAGGCTTCTCAATTTCTTTTTCGGGTAAATCTTTATCCTTACCAGACAATACACGTTTTGCATAATCAAACCGAATCAAGAAAAGAAAATACTATTAATCGGACAAATACAAATTGAAAAGAAAATACAATACAATAATCGGCTTTTTGTTAAGAACATACCATTTTTCTCGCATTAATGATATAATCTGTCTTGCCCCGTTCTTGGATGCATTGAATTGTAAAATGAATACTCCCGGTTTACGTATCCAAGACAAGCAATGTCCAATGATCAAGCTGTTTCGGCATTCGTATGCTCATTTCTTTCGTGTGTACCGGCATCAAAATGTATTTGGCTTCTTCTTTTGCCAATTTCAATAGAACCTTGTCAATAACTCTTGAAATATCATCACTGTTCTTTTGTCTCAAAAAACTCTGGATAGGAATAAATTATAAATGTTAATAAAGTCTTTAACAAAAAGAAGTTAGTAAATAATTTAGAGTCAATAACACTTACCATTGAAAAACTTGTTAAGTAACCAACCATTAATTTCTGGCTTCCTGAAGTTGGAGGGCAACTGTCATGTCTTTCTTTCAAAATTGAAAGATATGCATCCAATACCTATCAATCCACAAATGTAATCTCATTAAAAAATATTTTGATATAAAGCATATAAATGTTTATTTAAGAAACTATATAATTAAACAAAAAAATTAACATACAGTAGAATCTGTCATTTTATCATGTGCCAGTTCCCAAAGATCATTCATGCAAACATGATTTTGCTTCATTTTGCCATATGGAATCACTGGAAAAAAAACATATATGAGAAATTTAAAAAAAAATTAAATATTTATTATAATTATAAAGGAAATGTTACTTACTACTTTTTGAGACGACCACACAAATCCTTATACAAAGCCTTGCTTTTTTGATCAATTCCCTTTGTTGTTTCAGTTTGTTTTGCTAGAAATGAAGGCGGTACATCAGAATCCATGTCAACAACTTTTTCATCATCAATATTTACTTTCTGAATAATCTTCTCCTTCGATTTTTCTTCTGTTTTTTTTGTCTTCTTTTTTGGGTAGACAAAATCCGAATCTTCTTTTGATACTTTCCTCTTACCAACCCTTTCCTTTACACCCCTTTCCACAGATCCTATTTTTAACTTCTTTCCCTTTCCCCTTCTCTCTTTCATTTGATCATCTTTTTCTTTTTCCTCATTCTGCTTCTCTTTTTCTTTCTCCACTACAGCCCTCTCCTCATTTAAATTTTTCTTGTACTCTTGTTCCTTTTCAGCAAACTGCTCAAGCAGTTGCAAAAGAGTCTCTTCATGATCTTTTTCATTATTAGTAAGCCTTTCAATCTCAATTCTCAAATCTGCAATAGTTTTTTCAAATATTGAAATTGTATCATCATGTGCAACTTTCATCTTTTGAATTTCCTCGTCCTTTGCTTTGATTTGTTCTTCAGCCATCTTCAGTTGATTCTCACTCTCCACCTCTGATGCAAACAAAAGCTGACCCTTTTCAACAATTTCCTCTTCAAGCAAGTCATCCCTTCCAATCTCACTTCTCAAATCTTCAACGGTTTTCAAACATTGAAATTTTATCATCATGTGTAACTTTCATCTTTTGAATTTCCACCTCTGATGCAAACAAAAGCTGACCCTTTTCAATTTCTTCTTCAATATCTTGATCTTTTTTTTTTTTCAAAATCAAGTAATCTAACAAGCAAGTCATCCCTTTCTTTGATCAAAATTTCTTTTTCCTTTTTCAATTCACACAGCTCAACATTCTTTTTTCTTTCTTCTTCAACTTTGGCATTCAACTTTTCATTTTCAATTTTCAAATCTGACAACTCAGCATTCTTTCTGACTTCTTCTTCAAAAACAGAATTCAACTTTTCTATCTCCTTCAACAAATCTTCCTTTTCCTTCAATAGTCCCTCATCCACACTCTTTACAACATCACCTATGATTTCCTCAACTGATTCACCAACATTATGTCTCAGCGTGGTAGGTGTGAATATGCTGTGATCAGTACTTCTGAAGTCATTTATCATGTTTCCGGAACTGATATTTTCCAAGCCAACAATACCATCATTGTTACTTTCTGTCTCCACAACTTTTCCTTCAAGATCAGCATTTTCCAACATAATCACTTCCTCAGATGTTAACACAAGATCTTCAACAGTAACCTAATATTCATAAGAGAGGTTTTTTAGAAACATATAAGACATTATACACAAAATAAATACTAAACTATGAGACTTAGAGATGAACATTAATATTAATAAAAGGTCCATACCTCATCTTTTCCTAATTTTGCAATCAGTTGATTGAAACCTTTTATTTTTTTTTGAGATGTCCCATTTCATGAACCTTGGCAGCAAGCTCCTTGTTGGTTTGAAGATTGTTGTGTGCTCATTAAACCAATGCTAAAAGAACATTAAAAACTGTATAATTATACATATATACATATATTTAATAAAAAAAACATTAAATAAACAAAGACTTTTTACTTACAGGTAAAAGTGATACACAGCCTGTCACAAGAAGTGGTGTTGAATGCTTTTCATTCAACGATTGCTTCAGATTTTCAACAATAGCTTTTGACCAATCATAGGTCTCATCTTCTTCAAATCATCAACATAATAAAAAAAAGCTGATGATATATGTTCTCCCTTTGATGAAAAAAACAATGACCCCATTGCTATTAAAATAAGCAATTTCACAACATCCTCAACATCTTCCTCTTCATCACTCAACACAATTCTTCTAAATGTTTCTTTCACTAACTTCATATTGACCACACTAGGACAGTTAGGAAATTGCCTCTTCACCAATTCAAATGAAAGAAAATCTAACCGTAACTTCTTCAAATTCATTTCTTCTTTCCCACCAACCACTCCAAAAATTGTTGTTATATCTCTAGGTGTAATATCAACAAAAACCTCCCCAAGTTTGAATTTCTGCACATTCGAATCATAACACTTAATTATCTCCTCAATGGTTGAATCCATCTTCCGATATGTAAAATCCATGTTTGAAAAAATGGCATGGAAAAAGTGGTAGAATGGTGTTTTTTTCAACTTCATAAAATGGGATTCCTTTAGAGGTGTCTCCTTCATAATTGACCAAATCGCATGCACATTGGACCTGTAATTTGGGATCCATGATAAATGTTTTGTTGTTGTTGAAGCCTTTGAAATCCCTTTGGGGAGTTTTTGTTTAACAACAGCTGGTGATGATTTCTTCTTGGGCTTCAGTGATTTAGCTTTTGGTTTTAGAATTTCAAATTCTGGTTCGGCTTTACCTTTTGATCTTGTTACGCATTTACGTACGTGTTTTTGAGGATACTGCAATCTCCTCCTTAGTCTTTGATCTAGTTACAGGGGAATGTACAATAACCTTAGTCTTTGGAGAAATGTGCACGCGAGCAGTTGGTGTTTCAGCAGAAGCAGGAGAACTGTGCACACAAGCAGGAGGTGAAGCAGTTGGTGTTCTTTCGGATGATACAGAGGATGCTGATGTATTTCTAGACTTTTTACCAAATGGTTTATACTTCATACTTTGCTTTTTTACCATCTACAAGTAAAAAATACAATATGATATATATTATTAATGACTGAATATAGTAAAAGTCTTATATGTTAATAATATAAAGACTTAGACTTTTTAAAAAGTCTTATATGTTAGTTATAAGAATTTTTAAAAGTCTTATAACTAACATATAAGACTTTTTACAAGCACATATTGGACCTATATGCAACATATAAGACTTTTTACATATAATACAAATTTTTAAAAGTCTTATATGTTAGTTATAAGACCTTTAAAAAGTCTTATATGTTACTTATAAGACTTTTTTATAAGACTTATAACTAATATATAAGACTTTATAAAAAGTCTTATTATATACATAAAAAGTCTTATAACCAGAATATAAGACTTTTAAAAAGTCTTATATGTAAAAAGTCTTATATGTTATATATAAGACAAAATTTTAAAAAGTCTTTTAACTAACATATAATAAGACTTAGATATAAGACTTAGATATAAGACAATGTTAGTTAAAAGACTTTTTAAAAGTCTTTTAACTAACATATAAGACTTTTTAAATGTTTATCAATTAACATGGCAAGGTTGATTCATGAAAAACTATATGAGCATAATTATGAACATGGAATGATACAACACAAATCACATTCGGTCAGTAATTACTAGTACGCGGCCACGTGCTCCAAGGTTATCCCACACTTCCATCGAAGTGCCTGTGGGGAAGGTTTTGGTGTCCAGCCCATATATCAAGTAATACTTCACAAATGTCCTAGATTAATCACATTAATCATATTAATTATGAACATGGAATACCATCCAAAAACCAAAGTAAAAAAATTTACAGCATCTTCAGATCTTTAAAAAGTCTTATATGTTAGTTAAAAGACTTTTTAAAAGTCTTATATATAATATATAAGACTTTTTACATGCACATTGGACCTATATGCAACATATAAGACTTTTTACATATAATACAAAATTTTAAAAGTCTTATATGTTACTTATAAGACTTTTTTATAAGACTTATAACTATTATATATAAGACTTTATAAAAAGTCTTATATATACATAAAAAGTCTTATAACTAGAATATAAGACTTTTAAAAAGTCTTATATGTAAAATATCTTATATGTTATATATAAGACTTTTAAAAAGTCTTTTAACTAACATATAATAAGACTTAGATATAAGACAATATTATATGACTTAAGAAATATATATAACATATAAGACTTTTTAAAAGTCTTATATATAATAATAATAAGACTTATTTTTTCATAAAAAGTGTTATAACTAACATATAAGACTTTAAAAAGTCTTATATGTTAGTTAAAAGTCTTATATGTAAAAAGTCCTATATGTTAGTTATAAGACCTAAAAAAGTCTTATATACAACATCTATTTTTAAAAAAACGTATAAAAAGTCATATAACTAGCATATAAGACTTTATAGAGTCTTTTAACTAACATATAAGACTTTTTTAAAGATCTTATAAGACTCATTTAACTAACATATAAGACTTTTTAAAGATCTTATATGTTATATATAAGACTTATATGTTATATATAAGACTTTTAAAAAGTCTTATATGTTGTATATAAGACTTTTTAATATAAGTCTTTATATACAACATTTATAAAGTCTTATATGGAAAAAGTCTTGTATAAAAAGTCATATAACTAGCATATAAGACTTTTTTTAAAAAAGTCTTATATACAACATTTATTTTTAAAAAAAACGTATAAAAATGATTTTTCTCTGTATAATATTTCAAATAAATACTGTTTAAAACATATAAGTGAAGAAAAAATGATTTTATGAAGAAAAAACTGTTTTTTCTCTGTATAATATTTCAAATAAATACTGTTTAAAACATAAATGAAGAAAAAACGTATAAAAAACAACGAAATAAAGTAAAAATTCAGTATAATCGATGTTTTTTTGTGAAATTTACCTTTTATGAGTTTAAATTCACTTCGTTCTTCACTTCAACGGACTTTTCGCCTGAGTTCACTAGAAATCTCTTCAGCTTCAACGGAAATCGCCGGAATATCGCCTGGGTTTCGTCTGGATTTAGAGAGAGAAAATGATTTTTGAAAATGACTAGGGTTTTTGCGATGTGGTTGAAAATGAGGGTTTACGAGGCACGTGGCATCATCGGAAGTTCTATACGTGGCGAAATAGGAAGGAACGAGTTCTTTTTTTAAGGGCATTTTGGTCTTTTGACAGCGAGGGGTGTATGGGGAATTAATAAAAAGCCATTTCTTAAAATGGGTTTTAATCTCCCTAGAGGGGCTCTAGGGTCCGTTGGCCATTTTTATTTGGCTCATTTATCAAAAATTATTTTTTTTAAAAATAGATATTACAAAAAAATCATACAAATTGTTTATGACCGCCATGATCTGCAAGCCACCGAACAGAAGGATGACGAACCCGTTAGAGAGTTTTACAAAAGATGGAATTGGAAACTAAGCGAGATAATGGATTCGCTTTCCAAAGAAGAGCAAATGGACATCTTTCATGTCTGCCTCAAACCATCTCTGAGGACCCTGATTAGCCATCACTTCTATCCCGACCTTCATGCCATGGTCAATGTCGGGACCATGTTCGAAAGGACGTTGATCCTACAAAAGACAGCAACCACCCCTGCTTCTTACTATCGCTACCGGGCAGCCCAGTCAAATCCGGCACCTGATCAAAGCAAAGAAAAGGAAGCTGCTGGAGCGATCCACTACATTCAGAACGGAGTTCAAGTAAGCCGCGATCAAGCACCTCCCAAGGAACAACAATCCTCCTCAGCAGCAACAGTTCCAACGATTTGACAACCTCGAGATCCCCCTAAGCCAAGTGTTCGAAGCACTGGTAAAACGGAACATCCTCAAACCTCTTGAAAATTTCCAGCTAAAGACTCTTAATCCAAACATGGACATGAGCAAGCGTTTCGCCTTCCACAACTACCCCGACCATACCACCGACAATTGCTTCGTGCTGAAACAAGTGGTCCAAGGGATAATTGAAGAAGGAAAGTTGGAACGCCCCCGCGGCCCCAACACAGTTGTAAATCCTTTCCCCTGGAACGACAGAGTGAATATGATCGCATTCAGCGAGACCTCATGTGGAAGCAGGCCCCCTACAGTTTCCTGGTCTGTCAACATGCTCTCCCGCGACAATTGGGAATGCGAAACCAGAATCAAGCGCTCCCGTGATAGAGAATCCAGAAGGGAAGACCCCAGAACGACCGTCTCCCTACGATCCCTGCCACAACCAAGGCACACCAACGGGTGGATCGAGTGCTCCCCGAAGTCAAAACAGATTGAATCAAACGGCGACGCCAGAAACAGCCTGACCTTTATAGATGCAGACTTACCAGAGTGCGAAAACAGACACAACGAGGCCCTCCACATCCTCGTGAAAATAGAAGGGTTCTACCTCTCGAACGTCCTAGTCGACAACGGTTCGTCGGTCAATGTCCTCACCGCACGTACACTGAGAAGGCTAAAAATCGACCGCTCCCGAATGAGACCTTCTGCCCGAGTGATCCGAGCCTACCACTCCATGGCGTGCACTGTTTTGGGAGCTATAACTCTGGACATCCAGTTCGACGAGCAAGAAGAGTCGATAGAAATCCAAGTTGTGGAAATCGAGTCCAACTTCTCCGCCTTACTGGGGCGGCCTTGGCTGTATCAGATGAAAGCAGTAGCCTCCACCCTACACCAATGTGTAAATTTTATCAACTTCCAATGCAACCTTGAAGTGATACATGGGAGAAGCACAATGGAGAGCGCATGGCCAGCAAGCTACGACCCAGAAGAAGGTCCTGACATGACTGAATACCCCTTAGCAGACGAGGCCCCGGTCATGATCCAATTCGAAAGGGATCCCTATATCCACGCTTTATGTCGTGAAGAGCTGGAAACCGAAGAATTCATAAGTCAAGATGACGAGTCGGATCAATGCGACTGCGAGGAATGCTTAAAAGAGAACCAAGAGGCAGACGCCCAACTGGAACTCGACCAAGGAATGGACCCACACTTCGTTGGAAATCCTCCCCAAGCAACCTGACCTGCCACCAATCCCTTGGAATTTGTCAACCCCCATATCGACACATCCGGATCCCATGAAGACGGCTACGATAGCATAATCCAATTCAACGTCCCGGTGCTCGACTTGGAAGAGAGATGGTGCAACATCCTTCGGAGCCTAGTCAAAGAAGTAAAAATAGAATGCCCCCACGATTCAGATATCGTGAATCTCATCCAAGCAAAGACCTAAGCCGTGGGAGCAGTGTCACGACCCGAATCCTAGGTATTATTTAATATATGTTTGAACTTATTAAGATGGTGTGTGTTTCTTTCTTTTAAAATGTTTTGCATATTGTTGTGTCCATTATGTGATAATTATAATTTTATGAAGTATATGAGAGAGTAAAATGATAATAATTTATCTAATCTTTCTTTAATATTTTAATAAGGAAATTAAGGGAGTGTAGCAAATTGATAACTCTTGGAATGTTAGTATTGAATTGTTAACCTTGAGGTGCTTAGTTGTGAGTATTGTAATTAAGGGATAATATTAAAATAGAAGGAAAGAGTTTCATTGGGGGGAGGTGCTTTGGTGTTAAAAAGGATAGTTAAGGTTGATAGTTCATTGGGTTAAGATGTGTGATGTACCCGATTTTCATTTTTTGAAAAATCAAACGGAGTCGCCACGCCGTTTTTATTTTAAGGGTCAAAACTTTGAAAAATTCCCAAAATGAGAGATTTGAGTTCGGAGGTCACGTTACACTCCGGGAAGAACGTTAGGGTTCACCCGGAATGCCTCGTAAAACGAGTCTTCCTAGCTTAAAACCATTTGTGTGTGTGTGTGTGTGTGTCTTTGGTTAAAATAAATGCAAACTGAGAAAACTAAAAATTGGGAACTCTTTGTAAGACATTAAACAAATCCCATGATTTTTGGTATGATTTTAGGATTGAGTTTTGGTACTCAAAAGACTCCTTGAAGTTGAAAGTCAATTCTGTCAGAATGAAAAAGGCAGTGGACACTTGATTTTAAAATGGATTTAAGGGTTTTAAAACTTCAGAATCTGAGGAAAGTCAGAGAATGAAAGTTGTTCAAAACATCTTAAATAAGGTGACTGCAAAATATTTTCATGATTGGAGATGATTTGAGTTGTACTTTATTTGCTATTTGTTTTATTCATATTGATCTCATTTGGTTAATTAGGACTAGTTGATGGAATATATATACATGTTTTAATATATTCATTAAGTTTTCCATGCTACACATCTATACTTAATCTATGTCATTTAGTTGAACATATATATGTGATTAATGTGGGTTTAGTTGCGAATCAATTACAACGACTGCCCCTTTAGTTCCTATACTTGTGAAACTAATGGACGAGATTATTTTAGAATGACAATGAAGTGCACATATGGATTGTCATTTACATTATCAATATGATTTTATGAGGATTTGTTAAAGTATAAACACATGTTTGGGCAATCCAAGTGGGAGATTGTTAGAACATGGATTGCAAAATGTGTATACTTAATAAATATAAGTGACATGTAGACGTACATGTATAAATCATTAAAATAATGTTATTGAAAAGTATAGAATATTAATTAAATGTGTAGAATTCCCGAGGTGGAAATTACCTATTTATGATGGGCAGAATGGTAATTTCACACCGCTTAATTGAAATGGTGTAGTCCCTTGATGAGGTGCCATTGTTTCCTATATATAGAGGCCTACCATCAGCCTAGAAATGACTACATCATCCTTATTTACTCTCTCTATAATCTGAGTTCTAAGGAAGGCATTCATCATCAAGAAGATCTACAATTCCCTACGTGATTTTCTTCTTCTTCTCTTCCTTCCTTTGCAAGAACATCATCAAGTAACAAGATGGACTCAACAGGTATCACGCTTCCGCCTTCATCTTCTTCTCTTACTTAATCTAGACTTGAGTGCTTTTGGGTTATTGGAATAGGAATGTTCCAACAATTTTTTTCTTTAAAACACTAAATGCAAAAGGTTTTATCCGGAGTATCAAGTTGTTTTTAGGATTCCCTCTGACATAAGCTTTATCAATTCTCTCTTTGGAGATATGACCCAAACGCCTATGCCATAGAATACAAGAATTTTCACTTGATAACTTTTGCTTAGGGCCTTTAGTTTTGGTTTCATTATTATGGGACTCATTCATTTTCTTGACTGTGTCAAGTAAATTAAGATTATCGATATATGACAAAGTACTAGTACCGACAAGTTAGGAATTTAAAATAAAGATCACATTTATTATTACGAAAAGAACAAGAGTAATCTTTCTTGTCCAAAACTGTGATATATTTTAAATTCCATCTAAAGGACGGTACAATGAATATATTATTTAGTACAAAATAATAGCCAGTACTTATCATTAATCTAAAAGTCCCTAAGCCTATAACTTCAACCGGATTTCCAGCTCCCATATAGATGTATTTCTCATCTTTACTGGGAATTCGGTAATTCAGACAACCCTGCATACATGAATTAATGTGAGTTGTTGTACCAAATACAACCACCATGTATATTAAGGAATTGAAACCAAATTTGCCTTAGTACAAACAAGACCAAATGACATACCATTCTGAATTCGCCATTCGCGATACTTATGGTAGTCGTTCTTCATGCGAGTAAGGTCCTTGCAAAAGAAGCATTTCTTGACTTTATGATCATTAAATAATCCCTTACGCTTCTTACTTGCAACCGCAATTTCCTTCCCTCTTCTCTTAATCCCACGAGAAGAAGTAAATGCTGAATGAGTACTTTCTAATTTAAGATATTTCATCCTATCTTCCTCTAATGTCATATGTGAAAGTAATCCATTAATATTCCACTTGTACTTTTGACATTTATAGGTCATCTCAAAAGGACCAAATTGAGGAGGAAGATAGATCAAAACTAAGTGCACGAGAAAATCTTCCGAAATCTCTAACTTAAGTGCCTTTAGTTTGATCGAAAAATTGAAATAATTTAATAATGTACTCCCTAAGATTTTCCTCACCCTTGTACCGAATGGAAACAAGTTTCCACAAGAATTCAAGAAAAAACTCAGCATTTTCGATCTCAGAGACATTGTCCAAAAATGTCTTTGAAACTGCATTTTCCATGATCATTAGACTCACGCGGTTGGACCGTTCCCATTGCTCAACATTTTTTCGTGCTATAACGGTATTTCCTTTAGCGGGACTTGGTTCCCCTAATGCGTGATCGATGTCCATACATCCTAAGATCATCGTTATATTATTTTTCCAAGTTTTAAAGTTAATCCCATTAAGCATTGGAACATTGTTCATGGCAGTAGTAATAGATGAAGCGTTTATCAAATTTGTTGGGAATAAGAACGGAGAATGAATACAAAACATGTATAAGTAACTACGTAATGAATAAAGTGATTAACTATATCAATGAATCCCATCAAAAAGATAATCAGCATGACATCAAAACTAATCTTTGGATTGCGAATTGACTCATAATTTGATTTATCTTAGGATAATAAATGACTTTAAACAACACATTTCAAATACTTGCCTTCCTTTGGGCCGGTTCAAGTATTAAAAATGTCCTAACATTTAAAGTATTTGTTACCCGACAATAAAGAATATAAACAACTCATTTTAAATACACGCCTTCCTTTGGGATGGTTCAAAGTATTTAAAATGACCAAACGTTTTATTCAATTATTATCCCATGAATGTAAATATTTAGTCAATAACAAGGTCTCCTTTGGGAAACAAGCATGTTATCACATATTAATATAAACATTCATCACTTTACAATTTCGTATCTAAACAACGTAAATCACTTTGGCGACAATATTGTTTAGAAATGTATGAAATTGTTAAGCATTTAATTAATCACACTTTAGGGCACAAATTAATGTATACTTTACTCAAATAATGAATGAAAATTGACCAAAATAGCAAAATATTGAAAATTTTGAAAATTTGGCCAAAATGAGTCATGCTCGGCCGAGTCAAGGAAGGTGCTCGGCCGAGCAAAACCCTCCAGAGAATATCCCTTTCTGATCCCTTATGCTCGGCCGAGTCCTTATGCTCGGCCGAGTCCTTAGAGGTGCTCGGCCGAGTCCTTAGGGGTGCTCGGCCGAGCACCATGACCGTTGGATGGCGCCTTTTCAAAAAATTTCAAACGTTGTGCTGATACAAATGGAGTGCTCGGCCGAGTACCAGACCCTGAATGTCAAATTTTCCAGATTTTGACTATCAATTCTTAACTTAATGGTGAATCAATATTCAACCAAAGCAAGTAGATCCACATACTCACAACACATTTTTAAATGCGTGGCTATGCATTTGAACAAACTCACAACGCATCCAATGATGGTGGCTATGTTCAAAATGGGATAATCTTACATTAAGAATTGAAAGTCATTTGAGTAAAACCAAAATTTATAATTATAATTTAACATAATACTCTATAAATGAATTAGAGTTGCACCAGTTCATTAGTGCACGGCCGAATCAAATTGGAAATTTTTGAAAATACGTGAACAGTATTTGCACGGCCGTGCGTTGTAACTTGCACGCCCGTGCAGTCACTATTCACAGCTTTTTCCAAAAGGCACCTTTTCATAATTGGCCGAGCAAGGCCCTTTTCACTGAAAATTTTTCTTCACACAAAGATGAATGGCAAGCAAAAATTACTGATACCAATTGTTGGAACATTCCTATTCCAATAACCCAAAAGCACTCAAGTCTAGATTAAGTAAGAGAAGAAGATGAAGGCGGAAGCGTGATACCTGTTGAGTCCATCTTGTTACTTGATGATGTTCTTGCAAAGGAAGGAAGAGAAGAAGAAGAAAATCACGTAGGGAATTGTAGATCTTCTTGATGATGAATGCCTTCCTTAGAACTCAGATTATAGAGAGAGTAAATAAGGATGATGTAGTCATTTCTAGGCTGATGGTAGGCCTCTATATATAGGAAACAATGGCACCTCATCAAGGGACTACACCCTTTCAATTAAGCGGTGTGAAATTACCATTCTGCCCATCATAAATAGGTAATTTCCACCTCGGGAATTCTACACATTTAATTAATATTCTATACTTTTCAATAACATTATTTTAATGATTTATACATGTACGTCTACATGTCACTTATATTTATTAAGTATACACATTTTGCAATCCATGTTCTAACAGTTACGCCTCGGGAAGAGATTAATTGTGCTCACCCGAAATGCCTCGTATTGACAAGTCTTTCTACCTTTCTCAAAAATTGTGCTTGTGTGTGTGTTTGTGTATTACTTGAAAATGAGTTTGAATGGTGGGTTTTGAAATGAGTCGGGCATTATAACGTTATCCTTTTTTTGATAAATGATAGTAAAGAAAAGGCATTTAAAGTAAATGACAGTAATGAAATGACGATTGACAAGTCAATTTCTTGACTCGGATGTTAAAAGTAAATGCGATCAACAAACCAAATGGTTTGGACGGTAAATGACGGTATCAACGAATCAAGCGATTCGGACGGTAAAAGATGCGATCAACGAATCAAACGATTCGGACGGTAAAAAGTGTTATTTAAATGACAATATCAACGAATCAAACGATTAGGACGGTAGAAATGACAATCAACGAATCAAACGATTCGGACGATAAATGACATAATAAGATAAACTGATAAACAACGAGTCAAGATCTCCCGTTTTAACTCGAAATTACTCTTTTTGAAAGAGAAAAGTAATAGAGAGAGGATCATTTCTTGACTCGCAGACAACGTAGTGTCTACATTTTGAAGAGTTTGATCGGAACAAAAATAGCGAAAAAGACGTAAAGAGGGATGAAAGTTTGGATTGAGAAGGAGAGTTTACAAATGGCTAGTTTTTGACTCTATCTCCCGAGGGATTGTATATCGGATACGAAAAGTGTTTGAAAAGTGTTTGGATTATGTTTTGTTTGGAAAAATGAGGTTTTCACGCAAATCGAGACGTTTCCGAGACTTTCGGGGGAGTTTGGGACGCTGGAATCGAGGCAGTGGGGTAGGAGGGTGAAAATTTCTTGGCCATTTACTGAATGACTGAGACTGTATTTATAGGCTGTAAAATTGCAAAACAGGCCCGCCTACCATTCATGTTGAGGGCATTTTGGGCATTTGAAATTATTGATGTGACTGGTGGACGACTTGCTGATTATACAAGTAAAACAAGCCGGCCGACCTAGGTTTCAGTCTGAGGTTATTTTGGTTTTTGATGTGATTGATTTGACCTTGGGCTTGTGCATGTGTGACACGTGGCATACTTAGTCACTAAGCAAGGGCATTTTGGTCTTTTTGGCCGTATTTTGACTGTTTTGTTAAATAACTGTCCGAATGAATGTCAAAAACAGTCCCGAAAAGTCCCGAAAATTGCATATTTTTGGAAAAGTGATATTTTTCACATATTCGAACGTATTTTAAATACACTTTAATTTTGAATGATCGGGGCAGTCCTGGAAAGTATCGTTAATTTGGAAAGTGTGAATTAACGAATTCTAACGATCCAGATTTGGGTACTTACAGTAGCCCCTCGGCGACGTCACTTACGGAGGAAGTGGGGTCGTCGAAACAGATAAGGATCCCAAATCTGGGAAATGCCTTACGGAGTGACCTGAACGGTCAAATGGCTGGACCATAAAGCAAGGATTCCTACGTATCCACGGGGGAATCAAGCCGGTCGTAGTTCTCGTCTGTTAAGTATAAGAGACTTAACTGACTGACTTTAGGTCACGGAATCTTACGCTGGAGATCTAACGGAATGATAAGAATGGTTATGTTAAACAGATGTTTATGACAACACGGTCTAAGTCCGAAGAGGAGATTGAAGTTCTAACGACGTGGTTAGAAACGGAATTTAACCTCGGGATGGTATACTGCTGGGAAAAAGCGTACAAAGTTCTTACGAATGCGGTTAGAAATGGAGAAAAACATTTGACGTTCTAATGAAAGTGGTTAGAAACTGAAGAAATGATTGACGTTCTAACAAAGCAGTCAGAAACAGAAGAGATGATTGACGTTCTAACAAAGCAGTTAGAAACGGAAGAGATGATTGATGTTCTAACAAAGCAGTCAGAAACGGAAGAGATGATTGCACTCTTGTTAAAAAGGACGGGCTTATGATTCTGTTGGGGAGAAGTTTTCGGGCTTAAGATGACGGTTGAAATTTAACCTTGGGAGAGGGGACGTTAGCGAAATCTAACGAGAAATTTAACCTCGGGAGAGGGGACGTCAGCGAAATCTAAGGGGAAATTTAACCTCGGGAGAGGGGACGTCAGCGAAATCTAACAGGAAATTTAACCTCGGGAGAGGGGACGTTAGTGAAATCTAACGGGAAATTTAACCTCGAGGGAGGAGACGTTAGCGAAATCTAATGGGAAATTTAACCTCGAGATAGGGTACGTTAGCGAAATCTAACGGGAAATTTAACCTCGGGAGAGGTTACGTTAGCGAAATCTAACGGGAAATTTAACCTCGAGAGAGGGCACGTTAGCGAAATCTAACGGGAAATTTAACCTCGGGAGAAGGGTCGTTAGCGAAATCTAAGGGAAATTTAACCTCGGGAGAGGGTATGTTAACGAAATCTAACAAGAAATTTAACCTCGAGAGAGGGGATGTTAGCGAAATCTAACGGGAAATTTAACCTCGAGAGAGGGGACGTTAGCAAAATCTAACGGGAAATTTAACATCGGGAGAGGTTACGTTAGCGAAATCTAACAGAAAATTTAACCTCTGGAGAGGGCACGTTAGCGCAAGAGAATCATGAGAAGCATCAAATTTGTAAAGATGAGGGGTTGAATGGTCATTTGGCCCAAAAATGACCCATCTGGTAAAACAGGCCGTCCGGCCATTCCTTCAATTTGGCCTGATTTAAGTCAGCCGTCGAGCAGAAAGAAAGAAAGAGAAAATTTGGGAGTTATGGCCGAGAGAGAAGAGAGAAAAGAGAGAAAAAAATTGCGATTTCTTCGATTCTTTGTCGAAATTTTGAGAGATTAACGCTATGAAAGGGAGATTAGGACGACGGGGCCGCCATAGGAGGACCGACAATGAGAGGAAGAAGCTTAAGAGGATGGTGCGAGCGACCGAGCTTCCCTTGGATCCATCCGAGCTTTACAAGGCTCGGGATAATCACAAATCCAAGGCGGGGATCGAAAGAAGGGTAAGCATTCTTGAATTTCCTTGAATGTTTTTTGAATTTTGAATTTTGAATTGATTTTTTGTGAGATTAGGGTTCTTGTTGCCCGATTTAGGGATTTTGATCTTGTTATGCCCTTTTGTTGAAATTGATTGTTGTTTGATGCAATTGAGGGTATGGGTAGACAATGTAGAAAATTTGGTAAAAAAATTATATGCCTAGCTATGGTTTTCAAATTTTAAAGTGTGTTAATTTGGGACGGAGATTTTGAAATGATATGGAAAAAACTCCGAACTGAGACGGGAATTTTTCGAAATGACTCCGAACTGAGACGGAGATTTTTGAAATGATTCCGAACTGAGACGGAAATTTTTAGAATGCGAACCGTAAACACTCCGAATTGAGACGGAAAATATTTTTAGGAAGTGATTCCGAACTGAGACGGAAGATTTTTTGAACTGATTCCGAACTGAGACGAAAGATTTTTTGAACTGATTTCGAACTGAGACGGAAGATTTTTGAATGATTTGATTATATCTTTGTGATGATATAATTATATGCTTTTGTTTCATGTCATATACATTTTGCATACGTTATTTGGGTATTAACATACCTTTGTTGTGTCTTACCTGCAGGGGCGAGGGCCGTTAGACTTGTCCACTACCAAGAGTAGGGGGAACGTCGAGGTGTGGCTCGGGTTGAAGAGAGAAGTCCTCGACAGATGGTTGTGGATTCCGGTCTGGGGACTTCATTAGTGTAGAGGATGTAGTGGCATTGACGCAGAGGGTCAAACTTGTTCACGTGGCCTTGAGCGAGTACTGGTGGGATACGACCCACACTTTTCATTTCAGGTGGGGGAAGGCAACGATTACTCCCACGAATTTCGCAGCTATCACCGGGTTGTCCTTTCGGGGTAATCCCATAGAGTGGTTTGAGGATTTCACCATGGAGCAGCTCACGGATCTGCTGGGTTTTGACATCACGGATGCTAAGGGTAGCGGCATACTGTACAGTCCGATGGAGGGGCATCTTAGAAGAGGTATTGACGCTTATTTGGCTAGTTCTGAGAGGATGACAGCCGATCGATTGGCTCGGCCGTTCTTATGGTTTGCTCTGTCAGCGACCATCTTTCCCAATGCTGATACGAAGTGTCAGTTTGCCTTGCTTGCCTCTTTGGCTGACTTGGAGGCGGTGAGAGGATTCGCCTGGGGAGAAGCTGGCCTGGCCGAGCTCTACTTCGCTTTGGATAAATATTCTCGAGGAGAAGAGAATTCCCTCTGCTGCTTCCAGTTCACTTTGGATGTGAGTCTTCTTTTTCTCTTCCTTGTCTCGTTTTTCACTTGTCTGTATCTGTTTGTGGTTGACACTCTTTCCTGTCTTCTTTTCAGGTGTGGTGCTTTGTGGTGTTCCATCTACAGTGGTGGGGTATTAAGGAGGAGTATGCTCTCCTGTTTCCTGCTATGATGAGCTGGCAGAAGGAGGCCAGGAAATTGGGGAGGACGAGGGATAGCACGAGGGTTACTTATGAGGAGGTGTCCGAGGCTTTGGAGCGGGACTTCTCGCCGAGAGTGAACCTGACTTGGTGGGACCGGCTTGATCATGCAGTTATTGATGATGCCAAGGAGGTGATGAGCCAGAGAAAGCTTTTGGTGGGGCTTTACTGTGACATCATGTATTTGGGCGAGAGGGTGACTCACCAGTATGCTCCGAAATTGGATCCCATGGTTCCTAGGCATCCTCTTGTCTTCATGCTGCAGCCTTTGCTTATGGACGGGGAGAGTTGCACCGGTGTATGCTCGGAGTGCCTTTTACTGAGAATGTCCTCGAGGATGCTGACTATGACATCTTCCGAAGGATGAGGCTGAGGAGCCCGCAAGTGATGGCTAGAGAGGGGGAAGATCTTTCACATCCCAGAGATCCTTCTGTCCCCCGCTGAAATTAAACGGATTGCGCGAGGGGGACGCGGCGAGCGGCATTTCGCGAACTTGGGACCTCGCCTGGAAATGAAAGGGAGAGTCGCCACGCCGTTTTGTATTATGAGCCCAAACTTTGAAAATGGATGGTTTTGTAAAAGGGTGTCGTTTTGATTGGTAGCCAAAACTTGAAAAAGGCTTTGAAAAAGGAACGTTTTGATTGGTAGCCAAAACTTGAAAAAAGGCTTGTAGGACCAGAGATTGTTAGGTTCGGAGGTCACGTTACGTTTCGGGAAGAGTATATTGAGATCACCCAAAATGCCTCGTATGACGAGTCTTTCTACCTTTCTCGAAAGTGTGTGTGTGTGTGTATATTGTATTTTGAAAAGGAGCTTGAATGAAAAGCTTTAATCTTGGTTTGAATGACAAACGTTGATTTGTGGTAAAAAAAAAAGAGCGTTTGAATGACAAACGTCGGTTTTGAGTTTGAAAAGAGGGTTCGAATGTCGAACTTAAATCTTTAGTTTGAATGACAAACATTGATTTTAATGAAAAGAGCGTTTGAATGTCAAACGTCGGGTTTCGAGTCGGAAATGAGCGTTTGAATGTCAAACGTCGATTTTGAGTTGTTTTGAAAACGGGATTCGAGTGACGAACTTAAATCTTTAGTTTGAATGACAAATGTTGATTTTAATGAAAAGAGCGTTTGAATGTCAAACTTCGGGTTTCGCGTTGTTTTGAAAAGGAGTTCGAATGACGAACTCCGATTTTGAACCGGGAATTACATTGTGACCAATTTCATGAAAAAAGACATTAAATGATATGCGATCAACGAGTCATTTTGTGACTCGGACTTTTATAAGTAAATACTATCACAAGCTAAACGGCTCGGACTTGTAAATGACAGTATTTAAAAGTGCGGTATCAACGGAATCGAACAATCCGGACGGTAAAGATACGATCGACGAGCCAAACGGCTCGAATTTGTAAAGTTGCGTAAATTAAAATAGCAATATTGGCGGATGAAACAATCTGGACTTTGTAAATGACGATCACGAACCAAACGGTTCGGACGGTAAAGAACGAATCAACGGATCGAACGATCCGGACTGTAAATGACAGAAACGTAAAAACGGGGCTTGAACGCCGTTTTAACCCGAAATTACTTCTCTTACGGGAGAGAAGATGATTAGGGGGTAAAACGTATCGAGCCCCGTAGACGGCGTTACGTCTACATTTTGATAGTTTCAACCGGATTGAAAATAGTGTTTGACGCGTAAATCGAGGCGAAACGGAGTTTTAGAGAGAGAGAGTGTTACCTATGGCTAGGGATTAACTCTTTGGCTCGGAAGGACATATACGTGATACAATTTGGTGTTTGGAAAGTGTTTCGAAGGTGTTTGGCTCGTGTTTGGTCGAAAAACGAGATTTTCACGCAAATTGAGACGAAACGGGGCTCGGGAGGGGGGTAGAATGCCTAGAACCGTAGGGTTTTGGGAGAGGAGTAATATTTTTTCCTCTTTTTAACAAAATGACAGCCCTTGTATTTATATGGGTGATTTTGTAAAATAGGCAGGACGGCCTAACCTTCATTTTGGGAGGTTTTTGTGTATTTTGGAAATTGTAGGGACTTGATGAGAATTCTGGTTTTACACGTAAAACAGGTCGGACGGCCTAACTCTAGTTTCAGGGGTATTTTGGTCTTTTCACCCTTGAATTTGATTGATGGGGGAGTCCAGGCATGCGTGCCATGTGTCCCTGTAAGTCATCGGAGCTAGAGTTTTTGTCCTGATATTCCCGATTTTGACTGTTTTCTAAATAACTGTCCGGAAAATGTCCGAAACGCCCCCGAAAAGTCCCGAAAAATGCGTTTTTCGAGAAAGTGGTACTTTTACGTATGATAATGTGTGTTGAGTACACTTTGGTGTCGGGATGCACGAGGCAGTCCTGGGATGTCTCGTTGACTCGGGAATGGGGAGTTTAGCGGGTTTCGGTTAACCTGGAAAGGGCCAATTAACGGATTTTGACGATCCGAATTTGGGTACTTACAGTAGCCCCTCAGCGACGTCACTTTCGAAGGAAGTGGGGTCGTTGAAAAATATAAGGATCCAAATCGGAGGATGCCTTACTTGGAGTGACCTGAACGGTCAAATGGCTGGACCCTTAGCGAAAGGATTCCTACGTATCTCGAGCAGGAATCAAGCCGATCGTAGTTCGTAGGTGCGAGGGTTTTTTGTAGGAGCCTCAACCTGTGGGGGGAATGATTAGGAGGAGTTCGTCCTGGTTGAGACTGATTCGAAGGCGTCTAGACCTGAGTGAGACTGTTAGGAGGCATCTTAACCTAAGTGAGACTGTTCGGAAGCGTCTGAACCTAAGTGAGACTGTTCGGAGGCGTCTGAACCTAAGTGAGACTGTTCGGAGGCGTCTGAACCTGAGTGAGACTGTTCGGAGGCGTCTGAACCTAAGTGAGACTGTTAGGAGGCGTCTTAACCTGAGTGAGACTGTTCGGAGGCATCTTAACCTAAGTTAGACTGTTAGGAGGCATCTTAACCTAAGTGAGACTGTTAGGAGGCGTCTGAACCTAAGTGAGACTGTTCAGAGGCGTCTGAACCTATGGGAGACTGTTCTGAGGTGTCTGAACCTAGGTGAGACTGTTCGGAGGCGTCTTAACCTGAGTGAGACTGTTCGGAGGCGTCTTAACCTAAGTGAGACTGTTCGGAGGCGTCTGAACCTGAGTGAGACTGTTTGGAGGCGTCTTAACCTAAGTGAGACTGTTAGGAGGCGTCTTAACCTAAGTGAGACTGTTAGGAGGCGTCTGAACCTAAGTGAGACTGTTCGAAGGCGTCTTAACCTATGGGAGACTATTCTGAGGCGTCTGAAGCTAAGTGAGACTGTTCGGAGGCGTCTGAACCTAAGTGAGGCTGTTCGGAGGCGTCTGAACCTGAGTGAGACTGTTCGAAGGCATCTTAACCTAAGTGAGACTGTTAGGAGGCATCTTAACCTAAGTGAGACTGTTAGGAGGCGTCTGAACCTAAGTGATACTGTTCGGAGGCGTCTTAACCTAAGTGAGATTGTTTGGAGGTGTCCGAACCTAAGTGAGATTGTTCGGAGGCGTCTGAACCTAAGTGAGACTGTTCGGAGGCGTCTGAACCTGAGTGAGACTGTTTGGAGGCATCTGAACCTATGAAAAACTGTTTGGAGGCGTTCTAACCTGAGTAAGACTGTTCAGAGGCGTCTGAACCTAAGTGAGACTGTTTGGAGGCGTCTGAACCTAAATGTAAGGCGTTCGTGCCTTGAGGTTGAAATTTGTAAGGCGTTCGTGCCTTGAGTGTTGGACTTATGATGACAGCCAGGGTTTGCCTGCTGGGGATACGATGGAGATGGTGGGACTGGTTGCGTTAAACTGGCATTTTTAACAACACATAAAGATTGACGTTCCAACAACGGGGTTAGGAACGGAATGTGATCTCGGGTGAGAATGACACATTACTGGGGAAGAGCATCCAGAGTTCTAACAAAGTTAGTTAGGAACTAAGGAGATTGATTGACGTTCCTTGAGAAGGAGTGTCTTAGGATCCTGCTGGGGATAAACGTTCGGGCTTACGATGGCAGCCGAAGAGGGATTGTTGTGCGGGCTTACATTGGTTGCCGCTGAAATGAAATGATCGGGCTTACGATTGACGAACGAGGAAGTGATTGTTCACCTGCGGGGGAAAAGGATACTCGGGCTTACTATGATGGCCGAAGAGGGATTGTTGTGCGGGCTTACATTGGTTGCCGCTGAAAGGGGATGGTCAGGCTTACGATTGACGGTCGAGATTTAACCTCTGGAGAGGGGCGTTAGAAATGTCTAACTGGAATTTAACCTCGGGAGAGGGGCGTTAAAATGTCTAACTGGGAAATTTTTTAACTTTTGCGGAAAAGTGTCAAATTCGGAAAGATGAGGGGCTGAATTGGCATTTGTGCCACAATGGCCCATGGCGTAAAAGAGGCCGGACAGCCTATGAGTCAATTTGGCCATTTTTAAGTCAGCCGTCGGCCATTGAAGGAAAGAAAGAGAAAATTTTCATTTTCTGTCAAGAGGAAGAGAGCAAAGAGAGAAAATTTTGTCACTTTTCTTCGATCTTTGTTGAAATCTTCGAGAGATTATCGCTATGGAAGCGGCATTGGGGCGAAGGGGTCGACATAGGAGAACCGACAACGAGAGGAAGAGGCTCAAGAGGACGGTGCGAACGACCACTCTTCCCATGGATCCGATCGAGTTTTACCAAGCTCGGGATAGTCACAAATCCAAGGAGGGGATTGCGAGGAAGGTAAGAATCCTCTAAATTCCGTCAATTTTTAGAATTTGCATTCTTGAATTTTAGGAATTTTGACTTAAATTGAGTTAGGGTTCTTGGTGCCCAATTTGGGGCTTTTGACCTCGCGATGCCCTTTTGTCGAAATTGACTGTAGCTTAGTGCAATTGACGTTATGGGTAGACAACGTAGAAATTTTGGTAGAAAAATTACATGTCTAAGGGAATTTTCCAAAATTAAAGTGAGTTTAATTCGGGACGGGGTAATTTTTGAAGTGTTTGAAAGTTACGATTTGGACGGGTTTTTCGCAATGTTTTGAAAGTTCCGGGTTTGACGGAGTTTTTGAAATGTTTTGAAAGTTCCGGGTTTGACGGAGTTTTCGAAATGTTTTGAAAGTTCTGGGTTTGACGGATTTTTCGAAATGACTTGTACGTTTTCGGGATTTTGAACCGTTAATACTCCGACTGGGATGGGAATATTTTTAGTAAAAATGAACTATATCTTTGTGCTGATATTCTTTCTATGATTTTGATATGTGCATGTGCATTTTGTGTACGTTATTTTGTAGTAACATACTTTTGCCGGATTGGGATCTTTTGAGAGCTGCGGCTCATTTCTGGGACAAAAGGAGGCACGTGTACAGCTTCTCGTTCAATGAGATCACGCCCACGTTTGAGGATTTTCGGGCTATCCCTGGAGGACCTGAGGTGGAGTAGATTGTTCTTCCTTTGACGGGCGGCCTGACCACCGTTGAGAAGTTGATGTCCTTGCTTGGCATTTCGGCTGAAGAAGCATGCGGGATGCTGATATCAAATACGGATCATGTTGACATTTCGAGGGCTGCCCGATAGATTTGCCGGTGTTGATGGGAGCGTTTCTGCTTGGGACGATTTTGCTTTGTGTGCGATTGCCACTTTGTTCACATTCACATCATTGGGGGTGTGCCACCACAGTGTTCTGGACCTGGTGAGGCAGTGCCGGAGCGGAGGAGACATCGTGACTTTGATCATGGGCGAGACATTCCTTGGCATAGGTCGGATGGCGACCGGTAGCCGATACATGTGGGGAGGGAGTCCCGCTATGCTTACTTTGTGGTTGAGGGAGCGGTTGCAAATGATGCCCGAGGTACCAGCGACATGTGATCCCTGGTCTTTTTCTCGACGTCCCTTGGTGATAGAAGGCAGTCAGGCTGACTTGGAGCTTTGGATGGCCAAACTCCGCACACATCATCTGCGATGGTGGGTTCCTCACTGGAAGTTACAGACTTGTCGGACCGTTCAGGAGGGTCTTCTCATTATCAGAGTTCCGGGGGTGTCCCAGTCTTCTTTCTACATTCCGTCTTTTGTGCTGCGGCAGTTTGGGCTGGAGCAGGTGCCGTTAACGGGCTTGATTGATGCTGCTACCTTTGAGGTGGGATCGCTCTTCATGGAAGATCATTCGACGTCATTGCTTTTCATGCGGTTGTGGCAATATGCGTCCTTTCCTGCCAGGGTTCTCTTTCACCGGAGAGGGGGCACTATTCTGTCCACTCGATATTTGAACTGGTACGAGGAGTGTATAGGGGAGACACAAATGGCTATTCTGTGGAGACGAAGTGAGCAGTTGGGCCTTGACTACCGTGACAGCTCGACTTTGAGGAGGGCCTAAGTGATGGCTAACCCTCAAGATTGTACCGGGGATGATATGGCTGACTATGAGGCCAATGCTAGTCGGATGGCCGATCAGAGCATGGATATGACGACTCGAAGAGAGGCAGCTCGTGATAGATCTAGGGAAAGGGCTGCGTTGGCGGCCGCAGGCTTGACATAGGCGTCGGGAAGGGTCCCAGAGCCAGGTAGAAGGACTACGGGGATATTCCCTGTGAAGGCAAAGAAAATCCGCTGTGGGAAAGGGAAGGGGAGGAAAGACGAAGGATCGAGTACGAGCGACTAGGTTGACCTTGCTCTTCGGAATATCCACCCACTGTCATTACAGACACATTAAATTGATTAAGTGTTTTATTGTTGTTTTGCTAGCGTATAGCGAGTCAAGAGTAGACCGTGCTTGAACTCATCAAAGATTGTTTTAACCGTAATGAATTTGTAGGTTAAATTTAAGAGTTTTTTCGAAACACAAGCGATTGGTGTTGTATTTGAAATTTTATTTGTTTTTGAGGTCGAACCAATGATGGCTGCCTATGTTCCCCTTTTACAATAGGATTAAGGGGCTCAGGTCACCGTAGTTTGACACTTTTAGGTGAAATTTGAAAAGACAAAAGAAGTGCGACCCTGTTTTTTACCTAGATCATTTTCGGGAATGTATCTAGTTGGGTATTACTCTTTTAGCACTTTGATTTTACTGAGGGGTGGTGTATGGGGAAGGAGAGTTGACTCGTGTTCTTCCTCAAACGAAGTATCTGCGGAGCTTGCTTCCGTTTATGGGGTTAACGAAAGGGTTTCCGTCCAAATCTGCTAACTTCATGGCTCCTCCGGAGAAGATTCTTTGTACCACGAACGGGCCTATCCAGGTAGGTTCCCACTTTCCGAGGGAATTGGTCTGTGTAGGAGGCTTTTCCTTAAGTACCAAGTCGCCTTCTCTGATGTCTCGGATCTTGACTTTCTTATCAAATGCTCGGGCCATTCTGCTTTGGTAGGCACAAGTATGCTTTATGGATTTCAATCTGCGCTCGTCGAGTAGAGCTAGTTCATCGTGACGGCTTTGGAGCCATTCGACTTCATTGATTTCGTTTTCCAAGAGGACTTGGAGGGATGGAATTTCCAATTCAACCGGTAACATTGCTTCCATTCCGTATGTGAGTGCGAAAGGAGTCTCCCCTGTGGTGGTTCTGACTGATGTTATGTATCCCCAAAGGGCTAGATGTAGCTTTTTGGGCCAATCCTGACCTCTGACGGCCATTTTCTGATTATTCTTCCAAGAGTCTTATTTGCTGCCTCTACTGCACCATTAGTCTGTGGTCTGTAGGGGGAAGACTTGTGGCGTGTAACTCTGAACTCGGTCAACAGTTGGTCACAATCTCCTTCAAAGTGGGTCCCATTGTCGGATATGATCTCATTGGGCACCCCGTATCTGCACATGATGTTCTCTTTGATGAACTCGGCCACCTTCTTAGAATTCAGTACTTTGTATGATCTGGCTTCTACCCATTTGGTGAAGTAGTCGACTGGAACTAATATGAACTCGTGACCATTGCTCCCTTGCGGAGTAATTTTGCCGATGACGTCGATTTCCCATGTGGCGAAAGGCCATGGTGTAGTCATGCAGTAGAGCTCGTGAGGAGGAATATGATTGAGGTTGTAGAACCGTTGACATTTGTCGCAGCTTCTGACGAACTGGATGCAGTCTGTTACCATTGATACCCAATAGTAACCCATACGGAGGATGATCTGTGTCAATGCTCTGGCGTTCATGTGCGGACCGCAGGTTCCGTTGTGAACTTCGTTCATCAGCTCGCTAGCTTTTTCTTTATTTACACACCGGAGGAGTGGTCCTTGGTGGCGCTTCTTGTACAACAAACCCCCTAGAATGACGAAATGGGATGCCAGGCGTTTTAGGGCCATCATGTTTTTGGCTTTGATCCCTTCTTTGTATTTTCCACCTTCATTTGTGAAGAAAGCTTCTCCATTTTGGAGGTACTGATAAATTTGATTGTACCAGGGTTCGTCGATCGTTCATGTTCAACTTCGATCTCACAGCAATAGGCGGGTGTTTCCCGTCTGCCTATTCTGAGGGGTTTTACTGATTTCCCTTCGGGAATTTTGACAAGAGATGCTAGGGTGGCCAGGTGGATGTTGACCTTTATCGTGAAGATTTCTTCGTCTGGCGTGGCCAGAGAGTTTGCTCGAAGGATGCTGACAAATCTTCGACCGAAGATAGGGGGTTTGTGTGCCCGTATCATTGCGATGCTCATGGTTTCTTTCCAGTCTGAATCCAAGTTTCGGAAAAGGCAGTTGAACTTGATGAATCTGACTGCTTCAGGATCCTCCTGCTCGAGGACGTTGACATAGTTAGAACCTCCGGACTCTGAGGGATTCTGATGAGATTTGTCCCGGTTGTCCTTTGGTCGGCTTGTAGGAGGTAGCCCCAGTGCCTGGCTGCGGGCACGCTTAATTGGCATTTCGGCTTCGTTGCCTATGAGGAAACTGTCTCCTCTGATGACCTCGAGATCTTCTTGTCGGTTTATGAACTTGACACACTGATGGAGAGTGGAGGCTATGGCCTTCATGTGGTGTAGCCATGGGCGTCCCAACAGAGCTGTAAATTCGGACGGAATGTCCATCACGTGGAACTTTACTGGCACCATTTGGGTTTTGAACCAGAGCTCCAGAGTCACCATTCCCAGGATGGGACTAGACGTGCCGTCGTAGGCTTTGATAGTTCGGGCAGATGGGATCATATGGCCTTCATCGATGCGTAGGGCTCGCATCATGCTGAGGGGAAGGACGTTGACTGCTGATCCATTGTCTACCAAGACTCCAAGGAGGGAGATAGTGTTGAGCCGAACAGTGATGTATAGAGCTTTGTTGTGCCCCGAGGCTCCTTTTGGTAGGTCTTCATCACAGAAGGTGAGCATGCTGCCGTACAGTCTGGAATCGTAGATCTGATCTCTTTCTGGAGAGGGAGAATCATCGAGCCATCCATTTCCTGTCTTCCTCTTAAAAAAAAAGAGGCAAAGTTTTTGGTGGTGCCTCGGGATTGTGTCAAGGTTGTTTGTGGCGGTGGCCGCCCTTGGTTAGCATTTTGATTGAGTGCAAGTGCCAAGTTGATTTTAAATTTCCTTTGCCGGCCCGTGTTCTGAAGTTGGGCAAGTTGAACCTTGGCTGATCCTGCGAGGGATTAGGCTTCTGGCTGGCAGTAAGGTTGCCGAGATTTGAGATATTCTGGTGTCCTGAGGCCTGAGCTTTGGTGTCAGCAGGAGATTTCGGCTTTCCTACCCCTGTCTGCTCTGAAGTTGTGCTGTTTGAAGGAAGAGAGGACTTGCTGGAGTAGAGTACATAGTAATCGAACTTCCCGGATGGCTCTCCGAGTGTACCCATGCTGGTGTCTCTGGCTTCATATCTTTCTTTCAATTTCTGCTGAGAGGACTGTTTCTTCTGCTTTCTGGGAGAATCGCCCCTGATCAGGTCCTGGAACTCATACTCAAGGCATTCGGAGCAGTCACACACAACGTAACAGATGTGAACGTCTGATGGGGACTTGGCTGGAAGAGGCGGAGGAACTGGCTCTGCGGAAATCTTCTTGGGTACCCACTCGATGGAGTTTACACTGTTGTTGTTCGAAAAAGGGTTTCCGACTGTATTAGGTCCACGGAGACGCTCTAACTTTCCTTCTTCTATCAGATTCTGGATCTCATACCGTAACCCCAGGCAATTGTCAGTTGTGTGCCCGTGGTACTGGTGAAAGGCGCAATATTTGCTTTTGTCGGCATTGACTATGGGATTCTTTGGTTTGTAGTTTTCAACAGGCTTGAGGAGGCCTTCTTTGATTAGTCCTTCCAATATTTTACTCACAGGAATATCCAGCTTGTCGAAGCGTACGGAAGGCTGCTTCTTGGGGGAGTCGTTGCTTTACAGGGCTGGGTTTTTGTTGCTTGACTGTTGTCCCTGATGGATGTAGTTGACAGAAGTATTTTTCCCTTTGCCGGGGGCCGGTGCAGGATTGAATGTAGTTGATGCAGATCTGTGCCAGGCGAGCCGTGGCAGTTTTCTTTGAGATCCTTTTCGAACTGTGAGCCGGCATTGACCATGGCTCGGAGATCTGGGAAGAAGTGATGGCTGATGAGCGTTCTGATGGACGGCCTCAAGCAGGACTTGAAGATCCGCATCTGTTCGTCTTTGGAGAGTGGCTCCATGATTTCGGAGAGCTTCCAGCTCCACCTTTTGTAGAATTCTCCAACGCTTTCGTCTGTTTTCTGCTCGGTGGTGATTAAGTCCTCACGACTTGTTTCCCATTCCAGGTTGGATCGGTACCGCTCCAGGAAGATGTTGCTAATCTGATCCCAGGTATGGCGATCTGCAGGCTTGACCCTTAGGAACCACCGTAATGCTGAACTCTTGAGAGTATGTTGGAAATGATCAGCCATTTGCTGGAGGGTTGCTCCCTTTGCTCTCATGCCGAGAACATAGGTGTCAACATGTGTCTGTGGGCATTCGGTCCAGTCGAATCAGTCCATTTTCGGCATTCTGAACTTGGCAGGGAGAGGTGTGACCATTCCCTGATCTGTAGATCTGAGCGTTTCTTGCTTTGAGCTGCCTATGCTGGCTTTCAGGTCTTTCATTTGTTCGACCATCCAGGCCAGGGCTGGGTCCAGTGGTGGACTTTGAGGCTCGGTGCCGGGTAGCTGCCATATGAGAGGCAATAATTGGAGGTGGGAGGCTTGATATATGTGGATATATGGGGGCATTTTCGGGATTGTATCGGGGTTTATCCCCGGTATTTTGAGGTTCGTGTATGGGCAACGGGTTGAACCCGGGAGGGTATTGGAGGATATTGATATCTGTTTGAGATGGCCCAGCGCTGCGCTGGTTGTATTGAGTGATGGGGGTAGTACTGGCTTGGCCATATACGATGGGGGTGCCTTGAGAGGTGGCAATATGAAGCCTCGGTCGGCTGTTTCCTTGGTTTGAAGGAATCCCGTAATTTGGCGGGGGAGGAACCTGGTTGAAGGTTTGAGGAGCTGATCGGGGAGTATCGTCGTCCTCGACTAGGACGAAAGTACCGTCTGGTTGGGGGATAGCTGCTATACCCCCGTTCATTCAGAAGCTGTACCACGAAATTCTGCTGATCTTCTTTCTGCCTCTTGTGAACCTCACAAGCCCGAATGGCTTCTTCCAGTGTCATATCTGTTATCGGTGGCGGGGTTTCGTTCCCGTCACGATTTCTCGGTGAGTCTGACATGTCGAAGAGTCTGGCTGAAGGAACTGAGGGAACCGAAGAACTGTCTGATGCTGCCGTAACTGTAATTTTGGCGAGGCGCTGACCCGGAATTCTGAACCACTTTCTGCTCGCTGCAGGGAACGAAAGGCAGGGTTTAGTTTTCGGAAAGGGTATTTGGCTCAGGGTTTCGGGCTTGTGCAATGTGCAGTTATCGCTTAATGTTTACTTAAAACGCATTTTCTCAGAGTCCTAATTGGTTGGAAAAGATCGTATCTTCTTTTTTGCAACTAACCTAGGGCTTAAATCAGTGGATCTCGTCACTACGTTTATAAGCCCCTCATTTTTCACCTGTAAATCGTCTTCCCGGGACAGACAATCCCGAGCGAGGGTCTTATAAGGCAAGCGAGTTCCACCGACAAGTGGAAAAGTGAACTTAAGGCTAGCTGGTCATGTAAACTTTCAACGTATGTGACATGCGGGTCACGGTCGAAGTCAACGTCCTTAAGTTTAAGGCAGAAATCGTGCCGAAATTTCGGCATGACCTCTCTTGACTCGCGTGTGTGAGGGGCCTTAGCTTTTGGTGTTGGCCAAGTTGTGGCTGGCATGGTGCATATGTTGAGGGTTTGATGACACGGCGTCACATTGAACCTTCGAGTATGTTTTTAGCGCGACTCTGCGTCAAAGTCAAGGTTGAAAAGCTCTGTTCTAAAAGACCCCGCCTAAGGGCGCCTAGGCCCCGCCTAGGCGCTAGGCCCCTCTCCAACGCCTAGTTCTAAGCCCCGCCTAGGTCCTGACTAATCCCGACTAATCCCGATTAGTCCCCGACTAGTCCCCGCCTAGGCGCTAGGCCCGACTCTGCCGCCTAGCATCCGCCTAGCGCTTTTTAGAACCTTGTTGAAAAGCTAAGACTTCAGGTCGAGAACGACCTTCGATCTCAACTTTTAAGTTTGACTTGTGAGGGAGATCGGCGTAAAAGCATACACTTGGGCTTTATGACACAAACTAAGCCTAAAATCAACCAAGGTCTTGGACGAAGTGTGACACAAAGAGTGCATGGATTACACGGGCTAGGATGGGCTGTTTGGGACGACCCCGTGCGCGCTCGAAAGGTGTCTGGCAGACCAATCAAGCTGCAACTGAACGGTCATCCCGGGTTGAGGGTTGTAGTGTGCAGTGTACCGAGGCAGCAAGTGTGCGTAGCGTGCGGTGTACCGAGGCAGCAGTGCAAGTAGTGTGCGGTCACTAAATTCTTTTTCTGAGTAAAATAGAAATTTTCAGAATGTGTTTTAAAGAATTTATGCGCAGTTCAAAATATAGCACGAAGAATCAAGTATGAACGGAAATGCACGAACATGTTATGATTTTGAATGAGATGAAAATGCAACATCTTTTTTCTTTTCGAAAACAGCCCGATGTTTTGAACAACACACGCACACAAAAACGAGAAAGGGTAAACGAAAGTTTGACCCACGGAATGCTTTTTAAAACGAGGGAGTTTTGAAAAAACATTGTCTAATCCCAGCGGAGTCGCCAACTGAAATTACCCGGAACGCGCGCGGGGGACGCGGCGAGCGGCATTTCGCGAACTTGGGACCTCGCCTGGAAATGAAAGGGAGAGTCGCCACGCCGTTTTGTATTATGAGCCCAAACTTTGAAAATGGCTGGTTTTGTAAAAGGGTGTCGTTTTGATTGGTAGCCAAAACTTGGAAAAGGCTTTAAAAAGGAACGTTTTGATTGGTAGCCAAAACTTGAAAAAAGGCTTTGAAGAAGGATTGTTTTGATTGGTAGCCAAAACTTGAAAAAAAGGCTTTTAGGACCAGAGATTGTTAGGTTCGGAGGTCACGTTACGTTTCGGGAAGAGTATGTTGAGATCACCCGAAACGCCTCGTATGACGAGTCTTTCTACCTTTCTCAAAATTTTGTGTGTGTGTGTGTTACATTTTGAAAAGGAGCTTGAATGACAAGATTTAATCTTGGTTTGAATGACAAACGTTGATTTGTGGTAAAAAAACGAGCATTTGAATGACAAACGTCGATTTTGAGTTTGTAAAGAGGGTTCAAATGTCGAACTTAAATCTTTAGTTTGAATGCAAACGTTGATTTTAATGAAAAGAGCGTTTGAATGTCAAACGTCGGGTTTCGAGTCGGAAATGAGCGTTTGAATGTCAAACGTCGATTTTGAGTTGTTTTGAAAACGGGGTTCGAGTGACGAACTTAAATCTTTAGATGAAGTAAATTTTCAGACCTATTGGGTGTCAAACTTTGACCACCATTAAATTCAATGATGCATATGGTTGTTGCTGTTGACTCTGATGATTGTTTCTACATATATATGCAACCCTTTGTTAGAAGAGTGGGTTAAAATTCCTCCATGCACAAGAGAAGATCACTTACCAATGAGGTTTTCGGGCTATTCTTTAATCCCATGACTACCCGTTTCGCAATACTGAGAATTTTAAAATTTTCTAGTAAAAAATCGAAAGCCGAGATCCACGGGTGGGGTCCGGTACTTGGACAAGTATAATAAGCCAACGAACTTCTTTACCTGGATACCAAACGGATAGATGATGTCCGTCTCAACGTTCATTTATGTTGAAGACAAGCTGTAACGACCTGAGCCCGAAGCTCGACCCGCTATACAGGCACCACACACTGATCCACTAAGCACCTCCTCAATTGGGTCAACCACAGCCCATCACAATTCACAGGCCTCCAAAAGTCCAATGGATGATTTGATGCTTAGTAGTAGTGTATTGGGCCTTCTATATATCACACCCCCGGGCTAGCTCGCAAGCCTTAAGGCCGGGGTTCTGCTCTGATACCATTTGTAACGACCCGAAGCCCGACCGCTATGTAGGCACCACACACTGGCCCACTAAGCACCTCCTCAATTGGGTCAACCACAGCCTATCACAGGCCTCCAAAAGTCAAATGGATGATTTGATGCTTACTAGTAGTGTATGAGTCTTCTATATATCACACTAAATTTCCACATTTTTTTCGATGTGGGACGGGTGATATCACAGGCGTCCCTGGCAAGGTCAATCAATACCAGATCGTACCCCCGGACTAGCTCGCAAGCCTTAAGGCCGGGGTTCTGCCCTGATACCATTTGTAACGACCCGATCCCGATGCCCTACCGCTTTGTAGGCACCACACACTGGCCCACTAAACACCTACTTAATTGGGTCAACCACAGCCCATCGCAGGCCTCCAAAAGTTTGATTTGATGTTTAGTAGTAGTGTATGAGCCTTCTATATATCACACTAAATTTCCACATTTTTTCAATGTGGGATGGGGGATATCACACAAGCAATTCAATAATATCCTTCCTCCATGGAGCTTAAGACAAGCTAATAAGACTTAGAGAACATTCTTTGAATTAGGAGTTTGGTGGGATTGTTTGTGTCTGTATGAAAACGTAGATGTTTATGCTTCCCCTTATATGTGTGTTTAGGTTATAATGAAGTATGGAAATAATGGTACTTAGATTAAGGTTTCCTGTAGAAATCTGACACAAATATGTTTATATCCATACAAAAGCCCAAAATAAGAGTAGCATTGCCATTTCTACCAGGGCTGAATGTATTAAAAGGACAACATGATGCTACAACAGCTCCTGATTGGTCGGTCAGGCTAAAATGTTTACCAACCCTAATTTTTGTTCTCTGTAATATGACATCATTGGTACACCTTACAATTAAGGTGATTTACAAAAACTGATCAATTTTTTTTCAATCTTCTCTGATTAAGGTATACCAACCCTAGTTAAAAGAAGGGGATATCTATGCTCGCTTTGTACGTCTTCCAACCTGGAGGGCAAGCTCTGTATCAATTTTCAATCTTCTCTGATTTAGAAAAGCCCTTCCGTTTTGAGATTTCCAAATGGAAACTGTAATTTATTTTTGGGATGAGAGTACTTCAAGAGAACATTCGCTGCATTAGCATTAGTGCCTTTCCATTTCATTTTTCACTTTCTAAAAGATGATAAGAGATTAAGGCTCCGTTTGTTTAGCGTAAAACATTTTCCGGAAAATGATTTCCTGCAAAATGTTTTCCGAAAAATGAAAATATTTTCCGGAAAATGAGATAAACATGTTTAGCGTAAAACATTTTCTCAATTTTCCGGTGCGAAACAAACACCGGAAAATGGGGAAAATGTTTTCCGGAAAACATTTTCCCCCAAACAAACGGAGCCTAAGGTAGTGAGATTTGTATCTCTTAATAGAACAACAGCTTTGGGAAGAGAGTTAGATATGCTGGTTAATCATGATAGATATGACATCAAGAGATTGTGAAACTATATTTCCCTCAGTTAAAGATATTGATTGAAGATAGTATGACAAAAAACTCATAGTAACTATAGTAAGAGCGGAAATGAGCTCACATGTTAATCACAGCACTGTACCAGTTAGTCAAAAGCTAAATGATGAAACAAGAGATACTACTAAAGACGCAGCACCAGTGCCTATTCTCGAGTACTTAAACATGCTAGTTAAACAAATCATTATGTGTGTTAAGCCATCTTTCTGAGTAGACTGAACTAGTCACTCTAAATACTCTTTCCATCCCAAAATGAATGACCAAAAAAAATTGAAATTTGCTCTTAATCAAAAAAGCAAATTTCAAAAAAAAAAAAAATTGTCATTCATTTTGGGACAAGGGTAGTACTAAAATAAATCTCTCTCTCTCTTTAATTATTACAGAGATCAACTAGTGTCTTTTTCGATAGACAGATGGCTATTGTTCATGCAAGTTACCACTCTATTGAGATAGGTAGTTGTGGTTTTAGATTCTTCCTCTTTCTAATACGTGACGGTTCAACTTCCTCAATCTTTAATAAAGTTATTAATCTTTAATAAAGTTATTGATAAGATGAAAGTGAGTAAATTTTCTCCCAAATCTATAACTATATAAAGGCTGAAGTGCAAAGCACTTCAGCACACCCCCCATTTTCCCGCTCAAACTATAACCGAGACTAAATAGAGGCTAGGTTCATTACTCATTTACTAAACACACTCCCTTTAATAACCTAAAATAAAATTTGAAAAATCTGAGTGATATTAATCCCACATCATCTAGGATTTGAAATCCTAGGAAATTGAGTAGTATATATTGAGAGGCCTTAATATTTGAAAACCAATTGGGATATTAATCTCACATCGTTTAGGAATTGAAATGCTAGGAAATGGAGTAGTATAAATTTTGGGGCATTTGACTCCTTAGTGAACACCAGCTTTCTTGGTGTTGGGCGCACCTAGGTCACGCCTAAGGCGCCTAATCACCGCCAAATGGCTCCTTAACTAAGACTTTTCGTAGCTCCTTAATTTCCCAAGAAAGCTTTACATTTAGTATATATTAAGAGGCTTTAGCATTTGAAAACCAAATGGGATATTAATCCCACATCGTCTAGAAATTGAAATATTAGGAAATGGAGTAGTATATATTGAGAGGCCTTAGCATTTGAAAACCAAATGGGATATTAATCTAACATCGTCTAGGAATTGAAATGCTAGGAAATGGAGTAGTATAAATTTTGGGACCTTTGGCTCCTTAGTGAACACCAGCTTTCTTGAGAAGTTACTAAATCCTCCCTCATCATACAACGAAGTCTCTAATCCACACTTAGACTTGTAATGCAATATGGCGAGATCTATAAGGATTTTTGTATGCTTATGCTACTAAAAGTGCTTAACCTCAACATTTTTGCAAATGTCCCCCAAAGTGGAATTTGGAAATTCATGTAGGGAAGGAGGGAGTATAAAACAAAAGAAGCTTAAACAGGTTATTTATTTCACATAACATCCCTTGAATGCAATTATTTGATCAAAATCATGATCAAGGGTGTAACAGAATTGAGGAAAACATTAGCACTAATAAGAAAATTCCATTATGATAGATTAATGGTCATATAGGAGAAAAACTACCCTCTTTGGTTGAATCAAGAATGGACAAAATGGAACAACACAGCTGAAGCTCCATGACTTGTACCAAAGCCAAAGCAGACGAGAAAGAATCCAAAGACGAATCTCAAAAGATTCACGAAACTCTATTATGTTTATGGAAACAAAAGTAGTAAGCGCTTAGAATCATCCCAGATCTCAGAGTTTAGTGTCTCTTGATTAAATCAGAGAGTAATCTTGGTCTAACTCAGTTGTACAAATGAGCCAACACACTCGCTGAGTCACTAAACCTGAATCAGTGAATTACAAGAGCGATCTCAGCTGACCAATAGGAAAGAATCTAAACTAGAGTCAAAACAAAGTCTACAAAAGCCCAGTTTAGCATCTTCATTTTCTCAAATTGGAAAAAAGACAAGAACGATGATTAAACATGTACGAAGTCACGACTCACAAGAATCTCGGATGGTCCAGCTATACTGAAACTTCAGTAAAAGCATTAGATGAATATCCTAAACAAGACCATGAGTATAGGAGTGTAATCGAGGCTTTGAAATGCCAGGAACTCAAGTTTGATGAAATGCGAGTAGCGGAAAATGCAATGCACATGGCATATCGCATGTGCTCTAGACCATGGTAAATTGTGGAACCTTAAACTGATGATTACGTTTTCCCCATTAAAGGAGCTACTGACATAGGAAGTTGGGGCCAAAGGCAAATCTCAGAAAGTTGGAACTAGTTCTGAGTGGAAGAGAGAGAATCATGTTTAAACCGAGAGAGACACTAATAGAGAGACATATTTCACATTCTAATTCTAATTATAGAAGTATGAACTATACAAATCTGATTAAATTAAGGATGTTTTGTTAATTCAACTGAGCCCATTTGGACTTCCATATGGACGAATACAGATAAATGGGCCCCAAGCAAACAAAAAAAACTACAGTAAAATTGATCAGTACCCGCCTACCATAAAGTCATTTATAGTTGGCATCTATGAACACCTACCACCATCCACATTCATAAGGAAGAGTTTGCACTCCAAACCTTCAACGCTGTTGCTGACCATGGCAAACTAGGTAATTGTAAGTTATTCTAGATCTTACTAATACTAGATATATATCTTAGGTTAGGCTACCTATCTAACAACATTTTGCAATTCAAACTTTCAACGCAATTGCAATTTAACTATATTCTCTACAAGATTAAAAGAATTACTCCCTCCGTCCCAATTTGATCTTCCCACTTTTTTGTTGTTAATCTAAAACTTGCTATTGATAGAATTGTTGATGGTGTATCAAATACAAGTTTTAATTTTTCATTAGTATAATTAAATCAACCTATAATTATTGCTCAAATTTCATTCGTAAATGGCAAAAAAAGATGGGAAGATCATTTTGGGATAGAGGGAGTATATCCAGGAAACTAGCATTTGCCTTCACTTAATAGAAGATGAGAAAATAAAACACATTTATCAGGCTTTTAGAGGGAAAATAAACCATTGCGAGCATTAAAATAAGTACCAGACGGTTAACGAAAATTTTAATGTTACTTGTGTACATGTAGATATGAGTTTTTGACAGATATTTAAGGGAAGTAGATTTCCATGCATCCAATAATTACCATAGCATACCAGCAACAGAGGATGCAATAAATAATTACCTCAGTCTCAAATCTCCCATTTATTAGCTCTACAGCTTCTTTCAACATTGATACATCAACATCGCCATTAGGTTGTGGCAGTGGCACAACCATATTATCGAGCATTATCCTGCTCAAACTATAACCGAGACTAAATAGAGGCTAGGTTCATTACTCATTTACTAAACACACTCCCTTTAATAACCTAAAATAAAATTTGAAAAATCTGAGTGATATTAATCCCACATCATCTAGGATTTGAAATCCTAGGAAATTGAGTAGTATATATTGAGAGGCCTTAATATTTGAAAACCAATTGGGATATTAATCTCACATCGTTTAGGAATTGAAATGCTAGGAAATGGAGTAGTATAAATTTTGGGGCATTTGACTCCTTAGTGAACACCAGCTTTCTTGGTGTTGGGCGCACCTAGGTCACGCCTAAGGCGCCTAATCACCGCCAAATGGCTCCTTAACTAAGACTTTTCGTAGCTCCTTAATTTCCCAAGAAAGCTTTACATTTAGTATATATTAAGAGGCTTTAGCATTTGAAAACCAAATGGGATATTAATCCCACATCGTCTAGAAATTGAAATATTAGGAAATGGAGTAGTATATATTGAGAGGCCTTAGCATTTGAAAACCAAATGGGATATTAATCTAACATCGTCTAGGAATTGAAATGCTAGGAAATGGAGTAGTATAAATTTTGGGACCTTTGGCTCCTTAGTGAACACCAGCTTTCTTGAGAAGTTACTAAATCCTCCCTCATCATACAACGAAGTCTCTAATCCACACTTAGACTTGTAATGCAATATGGCGAGATCTATAAGGATTTTTGTATGCTTATGCTACTAAAAGTGCTTAACCTCAACATTTTTGCAAATGTCCCCCAAAGTGGAATTTGGAAATTCATGTAGGGAAGGAGGGAGTATAAAACAAAAGAAGCTTAAACAGGTTATTTATTTCACATAACATCCCTTGAATGCAATTATTTGATCAAAATCATGATCAAGGGTGTAATAGAATTGAGGAAAACATTAGCACTAATAAGAAAATTCCATTATGATAGATTAATGGTCATATAGGAGAAAAACTACCCTCTTTGGTTGAATCAAGAATGGACAAAATGGAACAACACAGCTGAAGCTCCATGACTTGTACCAAAGCCAAAGCAGACGAGAAAGAATCCAAAGACGAATCTCAAAAGATTCACGAAACTCTATTATGTTTATGGAAACAAAAGTAGTAAGCGCTTAGAATCATCCCAGATCTCAGAGTTTAGTGTCTCTTGATTAAATCGAGAGAGTAATCTTGGTCTAACTCAGTTGTACAAATGAGCCAACACACTCGCTGAGTCACTAAACCTGAATCAGTGAATTACAAGAGCGATCTCAGCTGACCAATAGGAAAGAATCTAAACTAGAGTCAAAACAAAGTCTACAAAAGCCCAGTTTAGCATCTTCATTTTCTCAAATTGGAAAAAAGACAAGAACGATGATTAAACATGTACGAAGTCACGACTCACAAGAATCTCGGATGGTCCAGCTATACTGAAACTTCAGTAAAAGCATTAGATGAATATCCTAAACAAGACCATGAGTATAGGAGTGTAATCGAGGCTTTGAAATGCCAGGAACTCAAGTTTGATGAAATGCGAGTAGCGGAAAATGCAATGCACATGGCATATCGCATGTGCTCTAGACCATGGTAAATTGTGGAACCTTAAACTGATGATTACGTTTTCCCCATTAAAGGAGCTACTGACATAGGAAGTTGGGGCCAAAGGCAAATCTCAGAAAGTTGGAACTAGTTCTGAGTGGAAGAGAGAGAATCATGTTTAAACCGAGAGAGACACTAATAGAGAGACATATTTCACATTCTAATTCTAATTATAGAAGTATGAACTATACAAATCTGATTAAATTAAGGATGTTTTGTTAATTCAACTGAGCCCATTTGGACTTCCATATGGACGAATACAGATAAATGGGCCCCAAGCAAACAAAAAAAACTACAGTAAAATTGATCAGTACCCGCCTACCATAAAGTCATTTATAGTTGGCATCTATGAACACCTACCACCATCCACATTCATAAGGAAGAGTTTGCACTCCAAACCTTCAACGCTGTTGCTGACCATGGCAAACTAGGTAATTGTAAGTTATTCTAGATCTTACTAATACTAGATATATATCTTAGGTTAGGCTACCTATCTAACAACATTTTGCAATTCAAACTTTCAACGCAATTGCAATTTAACTATATTCTCTACAAGATTAAAAGAATTACTCCCTCCGTCCCAATTTGATCTTCCCACTTTTTTGTTGTTAATCTAAAACTTGCTATTGATAGAATTGTTGATGGTGTATCAAATACAAGTTTTAATTTTTCATTAGTATAATTAAATCAACCTATAATTATTGCTCAAATTTCATTCGTAAATGGCAAAAAGATGGGAAGATCATTTTGGGATAGAGGGAGTATATCCAGGAAACTAGCATTTGCCTTCACTTAATAGAAGATGAGAAAATAAAACACATTTATCAGGCTTTTAGAGGGAAAATAAACCATTGCGAGCATTAAAATAAGTACCAGACGGTTAACGAAAATTTTAATGTTACTTGTGTACATGTAGATATGAGTTTTTGACAGATATTTAAGGGAAGTAGATTTCCATGCATCCAATAATTACCATAGCATACCAGCAACAGAGGATGCAATAAATAATTACCTCAGTCTCAAATCTCCCATTTATTAGCTCTACAGCTTCTTTCAACATTGATACATCAACATCGCCATTAGGTTGTGGCAGTGGCACAACCATATTATCGAGCATTATCCTGCTCAAACTATAACCGAGACTAAATAGAGGCTAGGTTCATTACTCATTTACTAAACACACTCCCTTTAATAACCTAAAATAAAATTTGAAAAATCTGAGTGATATTAATCCCACATCATCTAGGATTTGAAATCCTAGGAAATTGAGTAGTATATATTGAGAGGCCTTAATATTTGAAAACCAATTGGGATATTAATCTCACATCGTTTAGGAATTGAAATGCTAGGAAATGGAGTAGTATAAATTTTGGGGCATTTGACTCCTTAGTGAACACCAGCTTTCTTGGTGTTGGGCGCACCTAGGTCACGCCTAAGGCGCCTAATCACCGCCAAATGGCTCCTTAACTAAGACTTTTCATAGCTCCTTAATTTCCCAAGAAAGCTTTACATTTAGTATATATTAAGAGGCTTTAGCATTTGAAAACCAAATGGGATATTAATCCCACATCGTCTAGAAATTGAAATATTAGGAAATGGAGTAGTATATATTGAGAGGCCTTAGCATTTGAAAACCAAATGGGATATTAATCTAACATCGTCTAGGAATTGAAATGCTAGGAAATGGAGTAGTATAAATTTTGGGACCTTTGGCTCCTTAGTGAACACCAGCTTTCTTGAGAAGTTACTAAATCCTCCCTCATCATACAACGAAGTCTCTAATCCACACTTAGACTTGTAATGCAATATGGCGAGATCTATAAGGATTTTTGTATGCTTATGCTACTAAAAGTGCTTAACCTCAACATTTTTGCAAATGTCCCCCAAAGTGGAATTTGGAAATTCATGTAGGGAAGGAGGGAGTATAAAACAAAAGAAGCTTAAACAGGTTATTTATTTCACATAACATCCCTTGAATGCAATTATTTGATCAAAATCATGATCAAGGGTGTAACAGAATTGAGGAAAACATTAGCACTAATAAGAAAATTCCATTATGATAGATTAATGGTCATATAGGAGAAAAACTACCCTCTTTGGTTGAATCAAGAATGGACAAAATGGAACAACACAGCTGAAGCTCCATGACTTGTACCAAAGCCAAAGCAGACGAGAAAGAATCCAAAGACGAATCTCAAAAGATTCACGAAACTCTATTATGTTTATGGAAACAAAAGTAGTAAGCGCTTAGAATCATCCCAGATCTCAGAGTTTAGTGTCTCTTGATTAAATCAGAGAGTAATCTTGGTCTAACTCAGTTGTACAAATGAGCCAACACACTCGCTGAGTCACTAAACCTGAATCAGTGAATTACAAGAGCGATCTCAGCTGACCAATAGGAAAGAATCTAAACTAGAGTCAAAACAAAGTCTACAAAAGCCCAGTTTAGCATCTTCATTTTCTCAAATTGGAAAAAAAGACAAGAACGATGATTAAACATGTACGAAGTCACGACTCACAAGAATCTCGGATGGTCCAGCTATACTGAAACTTCAGTAAAAGCATTAGATGAATATCCTAAACAAGACCATGAGTATAGGAGTGTAATCGAGGCTTTGAAATGCCAGGAACTCAAGTTTGATGAAATGCGAGTAGCGGAAAATGCAATGCACATGGCATATCGCATGTGCTCTAGACCATGGTAAATTGTGGAACCTTAAACTGATGATTACGTTTTCCCCATTAAAGGAGCTACTGACATAGGAAGTTGGGGCCAAAGGCAAATCTCAGAAAGTTGGAACTAGTTCTGAGTGGAAGAGAGAGAATCATGTTTAAACCGAGAGAGACACTAATAGAGAGACATATTTCACATTCTAATTCTAATTATAGAAGTATGAACTATACAAATCTGATTAAATTAAGGATGTTTTGTTAATTCAACTGAGCCCATTTGGACTTCCATATGGACGAATACAGATAAATGGGCCCCAAGCAAACAAAAAACTACAGTAAAATTGATCAGTACCCGCCTACCATAAAGTCATTTATAGTTGGCATCTATGAACACCTACCACCATCCACATTCATAAGGAAGAGTTTGCACTCCAAACCTTCAACGCTGTTGCTGACCATGGCAAACTAGGTAATTGTAAGTTATTCTAGATCTTACTAATACTAGATATATATCTTAGGTTAGGCTACCTATCTAACAACATTTTGCAATTCAAACTTTCAACGCAATTGCAATTTAACTATATTCTCTACAAGATTAAAAGAATTACTCCCTCCGTCCCAATTTGATCTTCCCACTTTTTTGTTGTTAATCTAAAACTTGCTATTGATAGAATTGTTGATGGTGTATCAAATACAAGTTTTAATTTTTCATTAGTATAATTAAATCAACCTATAATTATTGCTCAAATTTCATTCGTAAATGGCAAAAAAAGATGGGAAGATCATTTTGGGATAGAGGGAGTATATCCAGGAAACTAGCATTTGCCTTCACTTAATAGAAGATGAGAAAATAAAACACATTTATCAGGCTTTTAGAGGGAAAATAAACCATTGCGAGCATTAAAATAAGTACCAGACGTTTAACGAAAATTTTAATGTTACTTGTGTACATGTAGATATGAGTTTTTGACAGATATTTAAGGGAAGTAGATTTCCATGCATCCAATAATTACCATAGCATACCAGCAACAGAGGATGCAATAAATAATTACCTCAGTCTCAAATCTCCCATTTATTAGCTCTACAGCTTCTTTCAACATTGATACATCAACATCGCCATTAGGTTGTGGCAGTGGCACAACCATATTATCGAGCATTATCCTGCTCACATTTGTCTTAGTTTGAGATGCATAACTCAGCACCTCGTTGACTTCCTCAAATGTCCTAGTCTCTATCTGAAATGAAAAAAATACAATTTCACCAAATATATTTCAATTTGAGTCTGCTAACACATGTAATTGGTACTCAAAATCGATATAGCGCCAATCTTCCCAAAACAAAAAGAGATAACAGCTTTTCAACTTTAACATCCAATGACGCATATAAATTTGATAATAATAAGAAAATGTTATATATTAATTGCATACTTTAAGCAACCAAGAGCAAGATGTCACAATGTTTCTGAATCAGATAGAAGAGGTAAAAAAGATTTTGTTTGAAACAAAGGAAGGGAAAAGAAGAGGTGAAAAAGATATACTCCCTCCATCCCATATTACCTTCCCCAGTTGCTACAGTAGCAAGTCAACCGAGTTCAACTTTGACCAAACTTTAAAATCAATCTATTCATTCTAATGAAATTTTAATAATTGCTATTGATAAATCATTTGGTTATTTTATGGATAACAATTTTTAGATTTTTATTATGATAAGTAAATTGATATTAAAGTTTGGTCAAAGTTGATCTTGGTTTAACTGAGTTCGTAGTAACTGGGTAAGCTTTTCTGGGAAGGAGGGATAATGAGGTTTTGATGTATTGAATGATAACGCAGCGGAATAAATAAAGTAACCGGGATAGACAAATAATCGAATTACCGATTAATTGACCTAATTCGAATCCACGAATTAGGATTTTGATAAAAACTCCGAAGAGATCTTCTGCAAGCCAAAATAAATTGACCAAGTTTACTGAGACTTTCCAAAGAAATCTCAGTAACAAAGTTAACAACTCACCACCCTTGAAATCCACCAAAAGGATACGGAATTGAAAGAAATGTTCGCCACTAATCGGAATCCATCGAATAGATAAGAACCATTTAAAAGACACAACCCAAAGTTAAACTTTAACTTAGATTAATAACCGAAAAGGGACAATAATTGCAAAGCAATAATTTGATTATATTAAACTTGATCTATATCTTTTACAAATGAATGACTAGAGTATTTATAAACCTATTTACAAATGTTTTGAAGAGACAAATATTGAACCATCACAAACATTTAAACAAACATGTCCCTTGGGTGAAACATTGAACCAGCACAAACATTCTTCAAACTTGGCCATTTACGAACAAGTACCAGACCAACAGTCATGACCCTTCCAGGAACCCCTCGGCCGAGGCACTGATCTAGCTCTCGCCGAGCACTGCCTTTCGCCTGCTTCGAGCACCTACCTGACTCGTCCGAGCGTAACCCTTAGAAAATACAGAGCTTCTGTCTTTGTCCTCCTCGGCCGAGGCACTGAACTTGCTCGGCCGAGCACGTTTGCTGGAGCCTTGCGTTCCTGTTTAAACTTCAGATTTGCCAAGTGTCGAGCCATCTTGGGCCGCCTCGACAAGCCCTACATCATATGCCCCCTCTTAAAAATGATTCGTCCCCGAATCCATGTCAACAAAAAGAAGGCCACCCGGGTCAAAAACAACTTGAAGGAACTGCTCATAGTACAAAAGAACCATCACCAAATGACCCACCGCGAAGAATATCAAATAACGCTGCTTGTTAGCAGGTCCCCTGTACGTCACAACAGACGCTGTACGCGCAGCAGTGACACAAAAAACCCGGAACCTCTATGAGAATAAAATCCTGTAAATAGGACTGTCCTCTGTGGAGTGGAATGAAAAAATGCGGTAAACGAGATCCCCAAAGTGCATGCATGCGATGAAAGATGGCCTTTCGATGCAAGTATTTCAAGGGCTTGTGATCCGGGTGGAGGACATACGAACGATGCAGCAAATAATGTTCCCAATATCGAATAGCCTGCACCATAGTGAAGAACCCAAGGTCGGACGTCGTCCACATTTGTTTCGCCTCCAACGTCAATGAATCCATGGAACTATGGGCCACTAAAGTCGCACAACTACCATTATCCAAAATAACAGTAGCATCAGGATTAATGACCCTCCCGTTTGTTCGAAAGAGATTGGGATGTTCCGAATCATCAATTCCACAAGGGGTTGTCAACAAATGTCGTTGTACCACAATAGACTCATGGTTATGTTGCTCTACCATCTCCCCAGTAAGATTTTTCACACTGTCGTTACCAACTACTCCGTCATTCCGGTCGACCAAGTTGATATCTTGTCTCGTAGGGCATTGACTAGCCATGTGCCCTTGTTGCAAACACCGAAAACACTGATCACCGGACTCTTTAGCATAAGGGTTCTGAATAGTTGTGTTACGTTGAACCGAGGAATTCTGAACATCGGTGGGGGCCAACTGCTTCCCTTCACTTACACACGTTTCTAATCCTTGTGCTATCCCCGAACCCGTCACCGTACTAGACTCGGTTTCTTGAGTCTTAGAACTCGAAGAAGGTGCTGAAGAAAATTTCCTAGATAATTGTTGCCTTTCGACCTTCTTGGCGCGAGTAATAACTTCACTCAAAGATCGGTTAGCAAATAATTCTACTTGAGTCTTAATGCCGACCCGTAAACCACTAATGAATCTTGCAACTTCTTGTGTCACTGATTCATCCAAATCTGCCCGTGCGGATTGGGCAAGAAAATTGCGGGCATAAGCTTCAACTGTACGAGCGCCCTGATGATTTGCCTAATTTTGTTGATTGACATTACCACCTACCCGCATCTGAACCAATGCTGCAAGCAGTTCTGCATGTTGACGATCGCTACGCTTCCTGGCCGCTTGTTCTTGCTGTGCCATACGTTCTAGAATAGCTGCGATGTCAACGTTGTTTCCTCCATTGTTTGCCATCTTCTCGTCGGAGAACCCCAAAGATCGTCCGATTTCTGATACCAAATGATGTATTGAATGATAACGCAGCGGAATAAATAAAGTAACCGGGATAGACAAATAATCGAATTACCGATTAATTGACCTAATTCGAATCCACGAATTAGGGTTTTGATAAAAACTCCGAAGAGATCTTCTGCAAGCCAAAATAAATTGACCAAATTTACTGAGACTTTCCAAAGAAATCTCAGTAACAAAGTTAACAACTCACCACCCTTGGAATCCACCAAAAGGATACGGAATTGAAAGAAATGTTCGCCACTAATCGGAATCCACCGAATAGATAAGAACCATTTAAAAGACACAACCCAAAGTTAAACTTTAACTTAGATTAATAACCGAAAAGGGACAATAATTGCAAAGCAATAATTTGATTATATTAAACTTGATCTATATCTTTTACAAATGAATGACTAGAGTATTTATAAACCTATTTACAAATGTTTTGAAGAGACAAATATTGACCCATCACAAACATTTAAACAAACATGTCCCTTGGGTGAAACATTGAACCAGCACAAACATTCTTCAAACTTGGCCATTCACGAGCAGTACCGAGCATCACAAATCGCGACCCTTCCAGAACCCCTGGCCGAGGCACCGATCTAGCCTCGGCCGAGCACCTCGCTGCCTCGTTCGCGAAAGCACTCCACCTGACTGGTCCTGTTAAAGAGCAACCCTTATAAAATACGTAGCTTCCTGTCTTTGTCCTCCTCGGCGAGGCACTGAACTTGCTCGGCCGAGCACGTTTGCTGGAGCCTTGCGTTCCTGTTTAAACTTCAGATTTGCCAAGTGCCGAGCCATCTTGGGCCGCCTCGACAAGCCCTACATCAGGTTTTCTTTAAGATAGGTTTTCTTTAAGATTAGACTTGAAACAATGTTGAGATGTGCTTGATTCGAGTATTGTAGAAGTATGAATGTGTAGGTTTCTCTATGTAAAGATTATTTCTTCTTCATGTACATCCCTCGTGTTTACATTTCGTCATGCTTTAAATTGTCAAAACAGAGTCTTAATTCATTGAGATTTCCATCCCAAGAGACATTTTCAGAACTGAAAAGATTACCTCAACACCCATATGAAGATTATTTTTCTCCAAATACAGGTCCACGGATTTGAGAGCATTTGTAACACATCCAGCTGCAGATATATGATTATCTTTTATTGTAACCATATCAAATAAACCCATCCTGTGATTCTGACCTCCACCTATCAGAACCTGTAAGCAGTGAGAGGTTAATGATAATGGTAAGAATGTAGAAGAAAAGAACATACTACAGCAAAGAGGAATACAGGCAAGAGATATGATCTGCACCGCCCATTTATCCACCAGACGTAAGCCTGGAGCAGTTTTTCTCGTCTCCAAAATTTATGCAGGGTGTGGGCATCTGCCATGGCCTGCAACAGAATACAATTATGACAAAGTAACACATGAAGATTTAAATAGCTGAGACATCAATTATTGATACCATAGTTGTGAAAGGCTAGCGCCTCCCTCGCCCGCCTCGCCCGCCTCGCCTTTTTGGCGCCATTAGGTGTCGATCGCCTTTAGATTTTATGGCGAGCAGTTGTGCGCCTTTTAGGCCTAGGCGACGCCAATCTTGGTTAACGAAAGGCGTGAGGCGCCCGCCTTTCTCGAAAGGCATAATAGGTGTATGTGTAATGTTATACTAGGTCATTTTGGTGTTTTGGGAAAACATGGGGTAAAAATAGCTTGTAGCGTGCAACAGAAAGAAAGTGATTTCTCTCGAGCAATTAAAAGAAAATAAATGCGATAAACAACAAATTAGAACGAGGACAATGAAATGCGACAAAAACAATACCGATAAACACTACCGCCTGAAACCGTGAGTTTTATGGGAACATATTTATGTTTCCTTATTTCAAAAGACTTCTATATGGTAAGAAGATTTTGGGACTTTCATGGAAGATTTATAAGTATCCTACTTTGACTAGGAGATTGTAAATATGTAAATATCTTTTATTTATGTACATAGTTTTATATTAGGACTAACCTACTAATATTTGATTTCCTTGTGAGTGTGTTTTATGTTTTCATATAGGAAAAGAGATCTCACAAAGGAAGATGTTGATTGCATGAAGATCTTCTCCATGGTGCATTATAAATACAAGACATTCAGCACAAGAGAAGTTACGGATTTTAGAGAGAAAAATACATGTTCTTCATTGTATTCGACATTATTGATTTTAGGTTATGAGTGAAGGTTGTGCCTTACATCCGTAACTCACATCTAGGTTTTCATAGAGTTCTCTTGTTTTACTTCTGACTAGAATAGATCCTACTTGGGAAAGGGGAGTTGTTCTTGTCATAGAAGGTGATTAGAACTCGTTTAGTATTTTCATATTTTAGTTTTTCACTTATTTGTTTTTGTAAGAAACAAAAGTTTTTATAGTGAAAAGTTTTTGGGTGTAAGCCTAGTTTGCTGATCACATTGATCAGTAAGCGTAAATAACTCTTGAGTTATTGCATTTAATTTGCTTTTAATTATTTTATTCCGCTGCATTATCTGTGGATGTGTGGACAGTTGTGAGACACATCTGTACTCACATCCGTTGTCTGTTGGGTGATCTAAGTTTCCTAGCTACACGAAACTTTCAATTGGTATCAAAGCCAATTCTCGATATAGTACTGAGTGTTAATCCAGAAAGTGTAGTCATTATGGAATGCCAAAATCACCAAAACAGGCCTCCTGTCTTGGATGGCACCAACTATTCTCTTTGGAAGTCTAAAATGCGAAATTACATCAAAAGTATTCATGAAAGGGCTTGGATGTGTATTCTTGTTGCTTGGCAACCTCCTACTGTGGAGAAAAAGCCACCTTCTGGTGTTGGTGAGTCTATTTTCGAAAGAAAAACTGAAGATCAATGGACTCTTGATGAAATACAAGCTGCAAATTATAATTCAAAAGCTATGGGTGCTATTTCCAGCCATGTTTCTGGGAATATGTACAAGCTTATAACAAATGAGAGTATAGCAAGCTGGCTTGGGATATTTTGCAAACTCAATGTGAGGGAGCACCAAGTGTGAAGGCTACCGGACTTAGAATTTTAATGGATAGGTTTGAGTTACTTCGAATGGAAGAAGCGAGGACATTGTGTCATATCTTTGCTAAGATTCATGAGATTTCGAATGAATGCACAAGTCTAGGAGAATCTATCTCCAATGCAAGACTTGTAAGTAAGATTTTAAGGACCTTACGAGAGGTTTAACATAAAAGTGATTGTGATTGAGGAAACAAAAGACACAAACACCGTAGGTCTTGACACAATCATAGGAATCTTGAGCGTGTTTGAGCTTAACCTTGAGGCTCGAAAAAGAACAAAACACGCGAGTCTTGCTCTCAAAAGTCTTCTTTGCTGCACTTCCAAAAGAGCTTGTGGAATTATCCTCTGAAATTGACAAGTCTAATCTAGAAGAAGAGGATGTAGCTCTTATCTCAAAGAAGTTCGGTTCAATCTTGAAAAATAGAAGGATAAGTAAATTTCCTAACAAACCTACTCTCGGTGCTCTGAAAAATCAAAACCTAGCAGCGACATTTGGATTCAAGAAACCAAGCTTTGAAAACAAATCATCGAATCTGTCCGATGTAGGGCATGTCGTGGCTTTGGTCATTATGCCCGATGAGTGTGCTAACACACTTAAAAAGAAAGGAATGAGCTTAAGCTGCTACCCTTAGTGACGGTGAGGATGATGAAGAAGAAGTGGCTAATATGTCTATCATAAGCGCCATTACGTGTTTAATGCCTTTTGCGAGATATAGAAGAAGATGCTCCTAAAAATTTCTTGGATGTGGTCTCGGTTGTGAACACATACGGTGTCTATCCCCTGAGCTGTTCTTTGAGCTGTTTCTCTGTAAAAGGAGATTCGAGATGATGAAGATGAAGAAAGGGACATTCCCTATGAGGAACTTTTTGCAACATACAAGGTGCATACTGATTGGATGAAAAGATTGGACAAGATTGAGGTACTTGTTAAGGTAAATAAATCTCTTTACGATAACTTATTTGCTTGTGAAGATGAAAAAGTTGTTCTTTCAAAGGAAAATAATGCTAAAAAAGATACCATTGCAAGACTTGAAGTCCTTGTGCCCAACAGAGAAGTTGACCTTGAAAAGTTCAAGAATGAATGTGAAAAAGTGAAAATACTTTTACTAAGTTAAATAAAAGTAAGATGAAAATGGAAGAAGCTTTTACGTAGGTCAACGTGACAAAAGCTGGTTTGGGTTTTGAAAATAATTTTGTAAAGGAGGGATGTGAGGCTTCTACCTCAAAAAGTGTGAAAAAACAAGCTTTTAAAGAAAAAGTCATTTTGAGTGAGAAAAGACCTAGGAAGAGGCACTACATCTGCCATTACTGCCTAGCTCCTGATCACATTAGGCCCTTACATTACAAACTCAAGGCGATAAAAAATCTGGTCACTTCAATCGGCCTCGGATGTGTGAGAAGATGTATGCACATCCGAACACACATCCTGTGTCTGAGACCTCTGCAACCCGAAAGAAAAGCATAAAACAGTGGGTGGCCAAACCAATTACCACTGAAATGTTGTTTACTCTTCCCTCAAATCTTGTCTCGCTCTTGGTATTTTGATAGTGGGTGCTCTAGGCACATGGTGGAAACCAAGCGATCCTTCTTGACTATGAAGTGATTAATGGAGGGAAAGTAAATTTTGGTGGAGGTGCTCAAGGAAAGATTGTTGGGAAAGGAACCCTAGATGTTAAGGGTCTCCCAAAATTGCACAATGTGTACCATGTGGAGGCTTGAAAGCCAACCTAATAAGCATCGATCAATGTGATGATGATCTTTATGTGAAGTTTGATAAGCACTTGTGTGAAGTGTTTGATAAGGATAATACTGTGTGTTTCTTGGTCCTAGATCTGTGACAATTGTTACCAATTTGGTGACAATCTTTCTTACTAAGCTCAAAAGCTAATGATGTCAATCTGTGGCACCAAAAATTAGGGCATGCTAGGCTGTAGAACTCTGGAAGAACTTGAGTTTGAAGCCATTAAAGGCCTCCACTAAGCGAACTTCAAGAACCACGATGTTTGTGATTCATGTCAAAAGGAAAGCAAACAAAAGCATCACATAAAAGGTCCAACAATGCTCCACTTCTAGGTGTTTGGAGATGATTCATGCGACTTAATGGGACCTATTGAAGTTGAAAGCTTTGGTAGGAAAAAGTATGCCTTTGTGTGTGTTGATGATTATTCTAGGTACACTTGGGTAATGTTCTTAAGGAAAAGTCGAAACAATTGGAGAATTCAAGAATTGGTACAAAAGGGTAAGAAATCTTTATGGTCTTAAGGCGTGAGAATTAGGTCGACCGTGGCCTTGAATATGAGAATCAAATGTTCACCAATTTTTGCAATTCTAAGGGAATCACTCATGAGTTTTACGCACTAATCACACCACAACAAAATGGAATTCTTTGAAAGAAAGAATAGAACTTTGCAAGAAATGGCTAGGGTCATGTTAAGTTCTAAAAGCATCCAAAAGTTTTGGGCGAAGCTTTAAACACTTGCTTGTCACATTGGCGATAGGGTGTTTTTAAGGATTAGTAGCAACTTTGTCACTCCATACCAAATCCTCCTTGGAAAGAAGCCAAGCTGTGAAATATTTTCATGTGTTTGGATGTGTTTGTTACATTCTCAATGATAGAGAATATATGTCCAAGTTTGATTCAAAGAGTGACAAAGCAATTTTCATGGGCTATTCCACTAATAGTAGAGCTTACAGAGTTTTTAATCTCAAAACTAAGACCATTATGGAATCTGCTAATATTATTTTTGATGACTCACTTGATCTTAACCTCAAGGCTGCCGAGGATGATGTTTTGGGTTGCTTCTTTGAATTTGGAAAGATACGAAGCAGGTGTTGGAGAACCAACAAATCTTTGTCGATCTTGAAAAACTGCGAGAACACGATAAGGATGTAACCGAGGATGTGGACACATACGCCTCCACATCTGAACCCACATCTGCTCCCACATCCACTCAAACTCCTGTGGCGAGGACGGTTCCTCGGTTCGATCGGGATGATGCTCCGAAGGTAATGTGGATGGGTGTGTGGATAGATTAAAGGATATTCCTTCTAAAATCCAGAAAAACCACCCCACTTCACAAGTTGTGGGAGATGTGCATGCTCAAGTGAGAACTAGACAAAAGGACAAAGTTGATTATAGAAAGATGGTTGGTTAATGGAGTTGCTCCTCAGCATACTCCCAGGTAAGCTTTTGTTGTTTTGTTTCTAAGATAGAATCTAAGAATGTTGCTGAAGCATTGAAAGATGCTGACTGGATTCTTGCTATGCAAGATGAATTGATTCAATTTGAAAAGAATGAGGTGTGGACTCTTGTTCCTAGACCCTCACATGGTAATGTCATAGGAACCAAATGGATTTTCAAGAACAAAACTGATGAGCAAGGTGTGATCACTAGAAATAAAGCTAGGTTAGTTGCTCAAGGTTATACTCAAATAGAGGGAATTGATTTTGAGGATACATTTGCTCCTGTTGCAAGAATTGAGTCCATTAGGCTTTTATTAGCCATTGCTTGTTATCTCAAGATTACTCTTCATCAAATGGATGTTAAGAGTGCTTTTCTAAATGGAATATTAAATGAGGAAGCCTATGTTGAACAACCTAAAGGCTTTGAGGACTCCAAGTATTCTAACCATGTGTATAAGCTGAAGAAAGCTCTGTATGTATGGGTTAAAACAAGCTCCTAGAGCTTGGTATGGTAGGTTGACTGACCATTTGCTTCAACTAGGATTCAAGAGAGGTGAGGTTGACAAAACACTGTTTGTGAGGAAAAATAAAAAGGAGATTCTTGTGGCACAAATCTATGTAGATGATATTGTGTTTGGGTCAAATTCTGACCCTATGCTAGCTGAATTTGTGGATAGCATGACTTCCACATTTGAGATGAGTATGGTAGGTGAGTTGAACTTTTTCTTAGGCTTACAGATTAAGCAATTCAAAGATGGCATGTTCATCTCGCAATCCTAAGTATGCCAAGAATCTTGTGAAAAAGTTTGAGCTTGAACACTCTTCACATCAAAGAACCCCGATGGGATCTTCCCAAAAGCTAAGTCATGATTCGATGGTGAGAGTGTTGATCGAAACGTACGAAGCATGATAGGAAGTACGCTTTACCTCACTGCAAGTAGACACGATATTATGTACGGTGTGTGTCTCTGTGCAAGATACCAAGCCAACCCTAAAATGTCCCATCTTAAAGCCTTGAAAAGAATCATTAGATATGTGAGTGGGATTTGTGAACCTAGGCTGCGTTACTCAAGAAACAAACACCAATTTGGTTGGGTACATTTGATTACGATTGAAATTTGGAAATAGTGATGATAGAAAGAGTACCACGGTGGATGTTTCTACCTAGGAAATAACCTTGTGTCTTGGTATAGTAGGAAAGCAAAATTGTGTGTCCTTATCCATTCTTTGAAATTTGAATATGTTGCCCTTGGAAGTTGCTGCACACAACTGCTTTGGATGAATCAAATGTTGAAAGATGATGGATTAAATAGCAAAGTTTTGACAGCTTTTTGTGATAACAAAAGTGCCTTGGACATATCTAAAAATCCTGTCCAACACTCTAGAACAAAGCACATTGATATTAGACATCATTTCATTAGAGATCTTGTAGAACAAAAAGCGTATGCGGAATTTGTTGGGACTGAAAATCAATTGGCAGATATATTTACAAAGGCATTAGATTTGAAGAGATTTTCCTCCTTGAGGAAGTCTCTTGGTTTGTGTGATATCTAAGGTTGTGAGCACAAATGTGTGTCACATCCTCTAACACATCTGTATATTAGATTAACTGGAAAAAAAAATTATAAAAATAAAAAATAAAAATAAAAAATTATCATGCATTAGCACGAAATTTCTCAGTGTGGTCACTTGTGAGTCTTCATCTTTGACATTATTTTTATCACTTAATTGTGAGCACTTCATGTTCATGTCACCTTTTGGTGACTTGTTATAACCTTCCTAGGTATCTCACAGTGGGTGCTATAAAAGAAAAAAAAAATATATATATATGTGAGAAACAGCTGCTTCACCCTTAGTATGAAGCCAGACCATTGTGATCAAGTGATTTTCATAAGAAAACTTGAAGTCAAACTTGACAAGATCATTGGGAAAAAGGGCTATCTTTGGGATCAAGTAAAGTGAAAGCCGCGATACAATGCAAAAATCCACAAAAAAAAAAAAAAAAAAAATTGGTGGATGCGTCACAGAGGCATGCGGATTGGATTATTGCTCATTGACTTTTTGTGATCTAAATGTGTCCCCATATGTGACTCGCATCCTATGCCACATCCATAAGGCGAGAATATTTCCATCACTGTGTGTTTGCATCATGCTTAGGCATCTTTTGCATTTTTAGGACATATAGGAACTTTGTAAATATACTAGTTAATTAATTTTCTTTCTTAATTCATTCTTTGATTTTATAGGTTTTTGATCTCCAATATCTTTCATGAAAGAAAAAGGTGTGTATCAATCCTTGTTTGAAAAGGTTGGAAAATTCAATTGGGATTCTGTTCTAAAATAAAGATATGGCTGAGCTATTTTTGTTTCCATAAAAATCTATCAAAATCTTGTTTTATTTTGATCCCCTATTTCTTAGAAGGTGGTTGTGTGTGGTAACCCCAAAGATTTCTAGCCGTTGGAGGACTCTTAAGGAATTTGGGTTGTGTGAAACCTTTTTGGAGAAGGATTCCTAGTTCTATTTGGAAAGGGGGAGCTGTGAGTATTTATGAGACCTCACATCCGTCCCGTCCCCATAAACCCTTGCTAAAACCTTTTGTTCTTCCTTCTCTTTGCACACAATCTCACACACATTGCATTAATTTCTCCTTCTCTTTGTTCAACCTAACCCAATTCTTCTAATTAAATGGCCGATCACTCCAATATTCGCGAAGAAGACGTTCTTGACGTTGCTCAATCTACGTAGCTAAAGGAGAAGCTTCCATTGTCGTCAGCCACCTTTATTTCAAAATTCCTTGCTTTGAATTTGCCTCCCCTTCGTCCTCATCCCAGAACCAATCATGGAAGCTCAGTCGCCTAAATCCCCTACATTGGAACCAACCTCTGAAAACCACTAAGGCTCCGACCTCTCCGGTGATTCCACCATCGGTTGTCGCCCCTATTCCTTCATGTACGTAGAACCTTCCTCAACCAAGAAAAGGAAGCTAGCTCAAGCAAAACCCACTGAAGCAAGGCTGCGATCCACTGTTCCCCAGCGTAACCTTCGAAGATCGCATAGAGTTAGAAAATTGTCGGAGTCGACAATTTGAAGAACTGAAGAAACCAGGTGGGGAAACCTTCTACCGCCATAGCTTGTGATGATGGTGAAGAAGAAGAAGAAGAGGTAATTGTTCCTCTTATTAGAACTAGGGCTAAATCTGATGTTACCCCTCCTGTAGTTGTTGATCCTATCCCTGTTATTACCCCTTCTGATAATATTCCCCATAATGAACCCATTGATCATGTTCCATCACCACCTTTTGAACCGTCTGTTCCTATTGTCCCTACTCCTACTCCTGTGGTTGATGCTTCTGTTCCTATTGTTGATACTCCTGCCCCTGAGGCCTCAAATCCTGTTGAAGATCTTATTACTTTTAGTGATGAAGAACCATTAGCAAGTGTTTTGATGGATTTGAGAGGGAAGAAAAAGGTTGCCTCTACTGATTTGGAGCCTGTTGAGGAAGAAGCATATGATTCAGAATCAAGCTATGAGAGTGATGACACTGCATCTGATGTCAACTACAAACTGGGAAGGGATGAATTAGAACAAGAAAAAGAGGACCAAGAAATAGATTCCTCTTACGATGATGAAGCGAGGTAGAGTCCATCAAAATTCCATCCCTGCAAAGGATGTGTACGAGGATGTGCCCACATCCAGGCGCACATCTGAGGAAGAAATCGACAAGGGTATGTCTTCAACTCTTTCCATTGCTCCTACCCCAAAACCCTTCTCTAAGAAATTTTTGACCAAAAAGGCCTCTGATAGGTTTGGCCTAATTTCCTCTAAGGCCTTTGTTGTGGAAATGAAAAGAGATAGGGAAACCTTCTTTAAGCTTGGTATGGACAAATTTTTTGAAGAAAGAATTTGCTTTTTTCTTTGTGGATCATCCTCTCCCTTTCTATCCCAAGATGGTGTACGAATTTTATGCAAATTTGACCAAGGGACTAGATAGATGCTCCTCTCCCTTTCTCTGTTTATGTTAGAGGAATGTTTGTCCCCTTTTCCCCATCTGTGGTGAATGATTTTCTTGGTTTGGATGATTCTTTGGATCAGTTAGTTGCTATTGATGATGATGAACTTGTGTTGCTATCACCCGTGGAAAGGTGACCTCTTGGCTGTAAAGCCAAAGGATTTGGGAAGTGGCTCACTTTATCCTCTCTCTCTCTTGTTTTCTCCATTCTATTCTTGTTGCCAATCTTTGCCCCTCAAATAACAAAACTTCGATTCTTGGGGTGAAGCTCTCCTTCTTTATAGATTGGGCATTAAGAGGCATATTAACTTTGGAGATTTCATTTTTAGGAAGATTTGTGACTATGGAGAGTCACCATCTAAAAAGTGGTCTTTACCCTATCCCTCTTTGATTTCTCAAATCCTGATAGCCAATGGAGTTAAGCCTGAAAAAGGAGAAGAAAAGTTTAAAAAATTTGCTCTGTTTAAGGAAACCAAAACACTGCTAGACCCCAAGCAAAGACATGTGGATCTCCCTTTGGGTGTTGTACCTGAAACTGCTATGCCAGATGTGGACACATCTGAACCCACAGCTGATGATCCCTTTGAGGCTCAAATAAAAGATTTGGATGCTGAAATTGCCCTTGCTGAAGCCCAAATTCAAACCTCCACTGCTCATGCCAACAACCTTAAAGCTCTTAAGAATAGACTTCTCAGGTGGCATGCTAAACTTTCTAGTCAAAAAGGGAGACAATCAAGCTCTGTACCTCTTGCGATGTACTGCTGGCTCATCTTGAAAATAGAAAATGGGATCTTCTTTGTATCTGCTTTATTTGGAAGCATTGGGAACTTTAATTTAGGGGGAGAAAGCTTTTTTGGTACTTTTGCTATAGTGGTTGTTAAAGACAATTTTAATTTCTGCTTTAGTTTTTAGTTTTCAAAACAATGGGTTGTAATAGTTTTAATTAGGATGTTTCTGAATGGTTGTTTTGCTGTTTCTTTTTAATGAACTGCTGGTTTCTGTTCTAAATCTGTTTTTGCAGTTCTTATGTGTGGGTGTGTATACACATCTGGACACACATCCATTCAGGGGGAGTTATGTTTAACTCTATGTTTCTGTGTTTACTCTGTGGTCATAAATTGTGAATTCTATAAATCTTTGATTTTGACCAGAAAGTCCAAAATAGGGGAAGATTGAAACCGTGAGTTTTATGGGAACATATTTATGTTTTCTTATTTCAAAAGACTTCTATATGGTAAGAAGATTTTGGGACTTTCATGGAAGATTTATAAGTATCCTACTTTGACTAGGAGATTGTAAATATGTAAATATCTTTTATTTATGTACATAGTTTTATTATTAGGACTAACCTACTAATATTTGATTTCCTTGTGAGTGTGTTTTATGTTTTCATATAGGAAAAGAGATCTCACAAAGGAAGATGTTAATTGCATGAAGATCTTCTCCATGGTGCATTATAAATACAAGGCATTCAGCACAAGAGAAGTTACGGATTTTAGAGAGAAAAATACATGTTCTTCATTGTATTCGACATTATTGATTTAAGGTTGTGAGTGAAGGTTGTGCCTTACATCCGTAACTCACATCTAGATTTTCATAGAGTTCTCTTGTTTTACTTCTGACTAGAATAGATCCTACTTGGGAAAGGGGAGTTGTTCTTGTCATAGAAGGTGATTAGAACTCGTTTAGTATTTTCATATTTTAGTTTTTCACTTATTTATTTTTGTAAGAAACAAAAGTTTTTATAGTGAAAAGTTTTTGGGCGTAAGCCTAGTTTGCTGATCACATTGATCAGTAAGCGTAAATAACTCTTGAGTTATTGCATTTAATTTGCTTTTAATTATTTTATTCCTCTGCATTATCTGTGGATGTGTGGACAGTTGTGAGACACATCTGTACTCACATCCGTTGTCTGTTGGGTGATCTAAGTTTCCTAGCTACACGAAACTTTCACCGCCGATAGCTTGCTTAATTCTAATATTTAAATGGAGGTTTGCAATTATTATTTTGTTTACTAATTTACTTTGTTTTTCTCTATACTTGGGGTCTCCTTTTGTTATTTAAAGTTTTAATTATCTCTTATGTTCATATCTAGGTATGGAATTTCTACGTGTGAAATTATACTCCCTCCTCCGTCCAAGACGAAAGTTCAAAATTTCCTAAATGGTTGTCCAAGACGAAAGTTAAAAATCTCAAAATGAAAAGTTTTAATACTTTTTTATTTGTGGGTCCCACATGTCATACTCAAAACAATTATCCACTAACAATTCCCTACTTCATTTTCTCTCTACTACCCAACTACCTACACTCACAACACAAAACCTTTTTCACCTTTTCTTTAATTCTTGACCCCACTTCATTTTGTAAACTTTCGGCTGAGATGGAGTGAGTATATCAGAATTCATTTATTTTCACGCTTTTAATCGACTGCTTGTGTACTGATTTGAACATCAAGTGTGTTTTTTGTCTAAAATTCTCACTTTGGGGGTTATAATTGTGTTGTATGGCTATTACATGTGGAATTGTGTTTTTATATATAATACAAAATTCTTTTTCATAACATGTTTAATCTTTGTTTAATATATCTTATATACTCCCTCTATCTCACGTGAGTGGAGGATTATTTCCTTTTTCGTCAGTCTCACCTCAATGGAGACTTCTCGAAATGGCAAAGTTTATATACTATTCCTCCCACTCATCGGTCTCCTACTTTAAATTTATACCGACAACAACAAACAACTTACTATTCCTCCCACTCATTTTCTCTCCTATTTTACTTTTTATACCCACAAACACCTCTCCTATTAATTCTCTCCTACTTTTCCTTAAATATTGTACCTATTTTTTTTCTCCACTCACGTGGGACGGAGGGAGTATACATTATTTTACTACTCCATCTGTCCCAAAATGAATGTCGATTTTCAAGAAATTTTTGTCCCAAAATAAATGTATTTTGTGAAAATAACTTTGTCCCTAAATTTTTTAACCAAATTTTTCACTAGTCACTTAATATTTGCACACCTAAATGTTTGAAAAGTGAAAAACTAGAATATTTATGCATCTTTGTCATAAAATTATAAAAACCACACATTCAAATTGTCCCGTAAAATGAAATTTTGACATTCATTTAGGGACAGAGGGTGTATTTTTTTGTTCTATTTTACCGCCTTGCTCGCCTTTCAACCACCTCGCCTTTTGCCTTTTCTAGGAATCTCTAGCCTGCCTCTCGCCTTTTGCCTTTATCAACTGTGTTTGATACAATGATTCAATTTAATTTTTTGTTCTATTTTACCGCCTTGCTCGCCTTTCAACCATATCAGCTGGGTTGTTCTATTTTCAAATGAAATGTGACCTTGTGTAACTAATACGATATGACTAGACATTAAAATATAAATCATTAAACAATTTATTCAAAGGTCAAGCAGCTTCTATATTATGGGAGAAAGAAAATGTGAATAGAATCCTGAAACATAACTTGATCAACACATGTTCTATATTTTCATGTTCAGACACCAACTTAAAGAATATTTATCTATAACCAAGTAGCTACTTTCTGCAGTCTATAGTACTTGCGGTGTTATGAGGCAATAACAAATTTTGAGTAAGATAGATCACATACAAGAAGATTATGAACACACCTTTGTAAGTGTTGCTATTCCGCTCATCCTTTGCATAAAATTGAGAACAACCCTTTCAGCAACAACAATGTTGTGCGCTCTTCCTACACACAGTAACGGATCAAGTTTCCCATTATAAAAATATAATAGATGTATGATCAAATCATTCATTATGGGACCAAGTTTGGCAGGCTTACCATGCACTTTCCCGAACTGCAATCCTTTATGAACAACATCACCGTCTTTTCTATACCACTCCACCTGATATAAATGTTGACATCATAAATGACACTTTCAGCAAAAGAGAACATTTTTATTAGCTTTACAGTCTAACAAATTAAAGAGTCTCATTACCTTCAGTGAAGGATCAACTTCTCTAAAAATCATTTCTGCAAGTGCGATTCCTGCAACAATTCCATCCTCCTTCGCCAGAAAATAAATAGGCTTCCACTTCCATTTCAGTAGGAATGGTGGCCATACAAGTAACATCCCCTATTTGAAAAAGGCCCAAAAATGCTGCTCAAGTAGCTGCCTGATATATTATCTTATTTCAAAATCTACCTAGTTGTTGTTTTACTTCACAACAGTAAGCATCTCAAATTACAGCTATTAGCTCCTATTTGACTCAAAATCCCTATTACTTCTTCCATCTTTGCAAATAGACTTTTTTAAACTTCTTTTGATCAATTCACTTTGAATTTGGCCAAAATTTGTCATTCCTTTATCCCATTGAAGGGGTACAATACCAAGCACACATGTTAAGTACAATGGGTTGACAACTGATTAATTCTCTAAATTGCTCCTCAAAACATTTGAATTCAAACCGGGAGGCAATATAAAATTTTCAAACTAGGCAGGAATTAAATCTGGCAGAATAAGAGTCCTTACAAAATTAACAAATAGAATGAGTGTGTGAGTGTGTGACGTGTCAGTGTGTGTGTGTGTGTGTGTGTGTGAAAGAGGGGGCGGGGGAGAGAGAGAGTACCTAAGTCTCCAGCGTCTTCAGAAAGGGCTAATTTGATGACAGCCTTCAAATCATAAGTAGGGTGGGCAGGAGGCTTTATAACCAACGGCTCGACGATTGAAACTCCATGATTCGTAGTTGTTGTTGCAGATGACATTTTAGCAATCAATCTGCTTGTTGAAGAAGAAGAAGAAGAAACGAGTGATGATTGAGGCGATACTAATTGAGATAGCGACATTTTATTCTTTCGATTTCCTAATTTCTGGAGATTTAGGGAAAGGGGATAATGGTGAGGAGTAGGACTATTGATTAGACTGTCTATCAATCTATCTATATCCATAGTATAAATCATATCTCCACTATCTACAGTATTATGAACAGTTTTATCTATTAAATTTTCCATTTTGTCTTCATTAAATTATTTCTTTCCCATTTTGTTCTTAAAAAAAAAAATTAATTTTTTTTAAATTAAAAAAATAAAAAAAAAAAAATAAGTTTTTTTAATTTAAAAAAAAAAAAAAACACGTGTCCTTGAACACGGATTTTTACTAATAGTATAAAGGGCAAAGGGGATGAACAGTACAATAAACAGTTTCAATTGTCAAATTTCCCATTTTGCCCTCACTAAGTTGTCCCTTTCCTATTTTGCCCTTAAAAAAAAACGTATCCTCGGAACACGAGCTTTTACTAGTATACAATACAACTGGTGAGATGAAAATGAAATGAAATGGGAGTTAGTAAGACGAAATGATACAATGGGTTAAATGAAGGGGGTGGAATGAAATTTGGGAATGAAACATTTCAACCCGGTTGAAAAAAAAAAAAATTGCGCCACCGACACTTGTCGACCGCTCATTGGGCCGAGATTGGCGCGTGCGCCACACCTCCCGGGCTAGCGCGTGAGTCGGTCCAATTTTCCTTCTTTTTTTTTCTTCTGGCTGTGTCAAGTGTCACCCTGGTATTAGTCCGTTGAATTTTCAGATTTTTTTATCCAATTCTTTGAGCTGAATTATCACCTAGTAAATAATTTATTTATTTTATTCGCCAAAATTCATCATTTTTTCCCTATAAATTGATGCAAGTTTCATTTGATTTGGACACAAAAAAAAAACCACTCCTTTCAATTATCCTTCTTCATTTTAGCCTTTATTTAAAAAAATCATCATCCTTTTAGTGAAATAGATTCCAATTTTCCTTTTTTTTTAATAATAATTATCGTCATTTATCTAATTTTTAATTGCAAAAAAATAATTAAGTGTGAAATATTTTTTTAATTATAAATAATAATTATTATTATTATTATTTTACTAATCATAAAAATAGAGAATATAAATAAAATAAAAGTGGTGGGGTATAGAATGATGAGTTGGAGGAAGTTGAAATTTAATTTAATTCAACCATTGTAGGGTGGTTAAATGAAATGGATAGTTGAAATATCAGGTGGATGAGATAAAGTGATTAAATGAAAATGGGGGTTAAATGAAACAATTGTGATTATGGGTAGTCTTAGTGTGCATCCACTATCTTGGCGTTTTTCTTCGTGCCGCACGAGTGTCAGAATAGGCTTAGCTCATGCCAGACCACAGTTGACTCAATTGTTAACTCCATTCATATTCTGAATGGGACATAAGGGCATCCTTCCACGTAAACACTTTCAAGGAATTTGGGGTTTATGAGTATGGTATTGACCCGAGCGAATAACAAATTTATAAATATTTATGTGAGATTCATAATTAAATAGAAACTCACACACAATAATATTTCTGTCCATCCACTATTATATTCAAAGTTATATTTTACATATCCCTCAATATTATACAGTATTATACCCAAATGTATAATACTGAAATTATTCCTATATGTAAGTATAAAAATATATTTTTTTCAATTTTTTTTTATCTTTTTTTTCTAATAAAAAAGTCTGATATTTTATTAATCAATTCGCTTCTATACCCAAATATATAAAACTAAAATTACTTTTATACCTAGGTATTGGATTTTAAAAATTTTTGATGTATAATTCTATTTGACTGTAAACTTTTAAATTTGATCTGAACTTTTAAATTATTTTCAAAAGACGGCTCGACTCGAGAAGGCTTGTGGACAAGGCCAAGAATGGCAAACCCGACCCGACCCACCATATTACCAATGAGCTGCTTTGTCAAATTAGACAAATCACCGGCGGCTGCACGGCCAGTAAAAATCGTACGCCGCTGACTTTCCCCAAATAACCAGGCCCATACATACACAATCGGAAGCCCAAGCACTCCATGATCCTATAAAGCCGCCGGCGGGTTCTGGCTTATCGTCAGTGAATTGAGTTTTACACTCGCTGTGTTGCCGCCCTTTTCAAGCTTGCCGTTCAATCCACTTCGTTGGAGTTTGAACTTGTGCTTCATTGGTATGCGCTTAATTCAAATTAGAAGCCCGTTTAATTTTATTTATGGGGTTTCTCACCAACTGGGTATTTTTCAAGGTCTGTTAATATCAATAAACAAAAGCCTTTCTAGAATATATTCAAGTGTTTCTGCTGCTTTCTTATTGGATGAATTTACGTTTGATTTTTCTCCAGCCTAAATTAATTTTGTGAATGAATTCGTTGTTCCAAATAAAAGCTCTGTTAGTAGACAAAGGGGTAGAAAAAGTGTAATCTTTTTTGCATTGTTGTTATAGTTTACAAAACTTTAAGTTGGAATGTTGCAAGGCAAGAGCTGTGGAGAAGTATGAGTTTTCTCATTCGATTGATGCGTTTAGGCTGATTGCACATGTATATGCAATGGGGGGTATGCATATTTTGCTCAGATATGTGGTTTGCTATTGTCAAGAAGCTGATTTTTATTTGTTTGATCTGTTCCCCAATTTACTGGAATGTTCCAGTAAAGTTGATAGATCAGTTGTTGTGTTTGATGTGCTGATTAAGGTATATTCAGCAAATTCAATGCTTGAAAATGCAGTTGATGTTTTTATACGGGCACAGAAACTTGGGTTAGTTCTTGATATTATGTCATGTAAATTCCTTCTCAAGTGTTTGGGAGAAGAAAATAAGTCGAAGTTTCTTGGTAGTTTATTTGAAGAATTGAAGAGTTATGGACCCAGGCCTTATATTTATTCTTATACAATTATGATCAATTACTACCGTTCTAGATTGTGTGGGGAAGATAAAGAGAATATTAGCAAAGCTGCTGAAATTCTTGAAGAAATGGAGAAGAGTGGTGAAAACCCAAGTGTTGTAACATATAGTACACTAGAGCAAGCCCGTGTTCAATGACACGTGTTTTTTTAAGGGCAAAATGGTAAAGGGACAACTTAGTGAGGGCATGGGAAATTTGGCTTATGGAACTGTTCATTGTACTGTAGCAAGGACAGTTCCCATTTATACTATAGATTTAATTGCAAAAAAAAAAATTAAGTGTGAAATATTTTTTTTATTATAAATAATAATAATAATAATTATTATTATTATTATTTTACTAATCATAAAATTAGAGAATATAAATAAAATAAAAGTGGTGGGGTATAGAATGATGAGTTGGAGGAATTTGAAATTTAATTTAATTCAACCATTGTAGGGTGGTTAAATGAAATGGATAGTTGAAATATCAGGTGGATGAGATAAAGTGATTAAATGAAATTGGGGGTTAAATGAAACCATTGTGATTATGGGTAGTTTTAGTGTGCATCCACTATCTTGGCGTTTTTCTTCGTGTGGCACGAGTGTCAGAATGGGCTTAGCTCATGCCAGACCACAGTTGACTCAATTGTTAACTCCATTCATATTCTGAATGGGCATAAGGGCATACTTCCACGTAAACACTTTTAAGGAATTTGGGGTTTATGAGTATGGTATTGACCCGAGCGAATAACAAATTTATAAATATTTATGTGAGATTCATAATTAAATAGAAACTCACACACAATAATATTTCTGTCCATCCACTATTATATTCAAAGTTATATATTTTACATATCCCTCAATATTATATAGTATTATACCCAAATGTATAATACTGAAATTATTCCTATATATAAGTATAAAAATATATTTTTTTCAATTTTTTTATCTTTTTTTTAAATAAAAAAGTCTGATATTTTATTAATCAATTCGCTTCTATACCCAAATATATAAAACTAAAATAATTTTATACCTAAGTTTTGGATTTAAAAAATTTTTGATGTATAATTCTATTTGAGTGTAAACTTTTAAATTTGATCTGAATTTTAAATTATTTTCAAAAGACGGCTCGACTCGAGAAGGCTTGTGGACAAGGCCAAGAATGGCAAACCCGACCCGACCCACCATATTACCAATGAGCTGCTTTGTCAAATTAGACAAATCACCGGCGGCTGCACGGCCAGTAAAAATCGTACGCCGCTGACTTTCCCCAAATAACCAGGCCCATACATACACAATCGGAAGCCCAAGCACTCCACAGTCTATAAAGCCGCCGGCGGGTTCCTGGCTTATCGTCCGTGAATTGAGCTGCTCATGTGTTGCCGCCCTTTTCAAGCTTGCCGTTCAATCCACTTCGTTGGAGTTTGAACTTGTGCTTCAGTGGTATGCGCTTAATTCAAATTAGAAGCCCGTTTAATTTTATTTATGGGGTTTCTCACTAACTGGGTATTTTTCAAGGTCTGTTAATATCAATAAACAAAAGCCTTTCTAGAATATATTCAAGTGTTTCTGCTGCTTTCTTATTGGATGAATTTACGTTTGATTTTTCTCCAGCCTAAATTAATTTTGTGAATGAATTCGTTGTTCCAAATAAAAGCTCTGTTAGTAGACAAAGGGGTAGAAAAAAGTTTAATCTTTTTTGCATTGTTGTTATAGTTTACAAAACTTTAAGTTGGAATGTTGCAAGGCAAATTACTTTTAGGAGAGTTGTGGAGAAGTATGGATTTTCTCATTCGATTGATGCGTTTAGGCTGATTGCACATGTATATGCAATGGGGGGTATGCATATTTTACTCAGATATGTGGTTTGCTATTGTCAAGAAGCTGATTTTTATTTGTTTGATCTGTTCCCCAATTTACTGGAATGTTCCAGTAAAGTTGATAGATCAGTTGTTGTGTTTGATGTGCTGATTAAGGTATATGCAGCAAATTCAATGCTTGAAAATGCAGTTGATGTTCTTATACGGGCACAGAAACTTGGGTTAGTTCTTGATATTATGTCATGTAATTTCCTTCTCAAGTGTTTGGGAGAGGAAAATAAGTCGGAGTTTCTTGGTAGTTTATTTGAAGAATTGAAGAGTTATGGACCCAGGCCTTCTGTTTATTCTTATACAATTATGATCAATTACTACCGTTCTAGATTGTGTGGGGAAGATAAAGAGAATATTAGCAAAGCTGCTGGAATTCTTGAAGAAATGGAGAAGAGTGGTGAAAACCCAAGTGTTGTAACATATAGTACACTAGAGCAAGCCCGTGTTCAATGACACGTGTTTTTTTTTAAGGGCAAAATGGTAAAGGGACAACTTAGTGAGGGCATGGGAAATTTGGCTTATAGAACTGTTCATTGTACTGTAGCAAGAACAGTTCCCATTTATACTATAGATTTAATTGCAAAAAAAAAAAAATTAAGTGTGAAATATTTTTTTTATTATAAATAATAATAATAATTATTATTATTTTACTAATCATAAAAATAGAGAATATAAATAAAATAAAAGTGGTGGGGTATAGAATGATGAGTTGGAGGAAGTTGAAATTTAATTTAATTCAACCATTGTAGGGTGGTTAAATGAAATGGATAGTTGAAATATCAGGTGGATGAGATAAAGTGATTAAATGAAATTGGGGGTTAAATGAAACCATTGCGATTATGGGTAGTTTTAGTGTGCATCCACTATCTTGGCGTTTTTCTTCGTGTGGCACGAGTGTCAGAATGGGCTTAGCTCATGCCAGACCACAGTTGACTCAATTGTTAACTCCATTCATATTCTGAATGGGACATAAGGGCATCCTTCCACGTAAACACTTTTAAGGAATTTGGGGTTTATGAGTATGGTATTGACCCGAGCGAATAACAAATTTATAAATATTTATGTGAGATTCATAATTAAATAGAAACTCACACACAATAATATTTCTGTCCATCCACTATTATATTCAAAGTTATATATTTTACATATCCCTCAATATTATATAGTATTATACCCAAATGTATAATACTGAAATTATTCCTATATATAAGTATAAAAATATTTTTTTTTCAATTTTTTTATCTTTTTTTAAATAAAAAAGTCTGATATTTTATTAATCAATTCGCTTCTATACCCAAATATATAAAACTAAAATAATTTTATACCTAAGTTTTGGATTTTAAAAATTTTTGATGTATAATTCTATTTGAGTGTAAACTTTTAAATTTGATCTGAATTTTAAATTATTTTCAAAAGACGGCTCGACTCGAGAAGGCTTGTGGACAAGGCCAAAAATGGCAAACCCGACCCGACCCACCATATCAAATTAGACAAATCACCGGCGGCTGCACGGCCAGTAAAAACCGTACGCCGTTGACTTCCCCCAAATAACCAGGCCCATACATACACAACCGGAAGCCCAAGCACTCCACAGTCTATAAAGCCGCCGGCGGGTTCCTGGCTTATCGTCCGTGAATTGAGCTGCTCATGTGTTGCCGCCCTTTTCAAGCTTGCCGTTCAATCCACTTCGTTGGAGTTTGAACTTGTGCTTCGTTGGTATGCGCTTAATTCAAATTAGAAGCCCGTTTAATTTTATTTATGGGATTTCTCACCAACTGGGTATTTTTTAAGGTCTGTTAATATCAATAAACAAAAGCCTTTCTAGAATATATTCAAGTGTTTCTGCTGCTTTCTTATTGGATGAATTTACGTTTGATTTTTCTCCATTTGCCAAATTAATTTTGTGAATGAATTTGTTGTTCCAAATAAAAGCTCTGTTAGTAGACAAAGGGGTAGAAAAAAGTGTAATCTTTTTTGCATTGTTGTTACAGTTTACAAAACTTTAAGTTGGAATGTTGCAAGGCAAATTAATTTTAGGAGAGAGTTTGTGGAGAAGTATGGATTTTCTCATTCGATTGATGCGTTTAGGCTGATTGCACATGTATATGTAATGGGGGGTATGCATATTTTGCTTAGATATGTGGTTTGCTATTGTCAAGAAGCTGATTTTTATTTGTTTGATCTGTTCCTCAATTTACTGGAATGTTTCAGTAAAGTTGATAGATCAGTTGTTGTGTTTGATGTGCTGATTAAGGTATATGCAGCAAATTCAATGCTTGAAAATGCAGTTGATGTTTTTATACGAGCACAGAAACTTAGGTTAGTGCTTGATATTATGACATGTAATTTCCTTCTCAAGTGTTTGGGAGAGGCAAATAAGTCGGAGTTTCTTGGTAGTTTATTTGAAGAATTGAAGAGTTATGGACACAGGCCTTCTGTTTATACTTATACAATTATGATCAATTACTACTGTTCTAGATTGTGTGGGGAAGATAAAGAGAATATTAGCAAAGCTGCTGGAATTCTTGAAGAAATGGAGAAGAGTGGTGAAAACCCAAGTGTTATAACATATAATACACTAGAGCAAGCCCGTGTCCAAGGACACTTGTTTTTTTTTTTAAGGGCAAAATGGGAAAGGGACAACTTAGTGAGGGCAAAATGGGAAATTTGGCTTATGGAACTATTCATTGTACTGTAGCAAGGACAGTTCCCATTTATACTATAGATTTAATTGCAAAAAAAAAAAAATTTGTGAAATGTTTTTTTAATTATAAATAATAATAATTATTATTATTATTATTTTACTAATCATAAAAACAGAGAATATAAATAAAATAAAAGTGGTGGGGTATAGAATGATGAGTTGGAGGAAGTTGAAATTTAATTTAATTCAACCATTGTAGGGTGGTTAAATGAAATGGATAGTTGAAATATCAGGTGGATGAGATAAAGTGATTTAATGAAATTGGGGGTTAAATGAAATCATTGTGATTATGGGTAGTCTTAGTGTGCATCCACTATCTTGGCGTTTTTCTTCGTGTCGCACGAGTGTCAGAATGGGCTTAGCTCATGCCAGACCACAGTTGACTCAATTGTTAACTCCATATTCTGAATGGGACATAAGGGCATCCTTCCACGTAAACACTTTCAAGGAATTTGGGGTTTATGAGTATGGTATTGACCCGAGCGAATAACAAATTTATAAATATTTATGTGAGATTCATAATTAAATAGAAACTCACACACAATAATATTTATGTCCATCCACTATTATATTCAAAGTTATATATTTTACATATCCCTCAATATTATACAGTATTATTCCCAAATGTATAATACTGAAATTATTCCTATATATAAGTATAAAAATATTTTTTTTTCAATTTTTTTATTTTTTTTTTAAATAAAAAAGTCTAATATTTTATTAATCAATTCGCTTCTATACCCAAATATATAAAACTAAAATTACTTTTATTCCTAGGTTTTGGATTTTAAAAATTTTTGATGTATAATTCTATTTGAGTGTAAACTTTTAAATTTGATCTGAACTTTTAAATTATTTTCAAAAGACGGCTCGACTCGAGAAGGCTTGTGGACAAGGCCAAGAATGGCAAACCCGACCCGACCCACCATATTACCAATGAGCTGCTTCGTCAAATCAGACAAATCACCGGCGGCTGCACGGCAGTAAAAACCGTATGCCGCTGACTTCCCCCAAATAACCAAGCCCATACATACACAACCGGAAGCCCAAGCACTGCACAGTCTATAAAGCCGCCGGCGGGTTCCTGGCTTATCGTCCGTGAATTGAGCTGCTCATGTGTTGCCGCCCTTTACAAGCTTGCTGTTCAATCCACTTCATTGGAGTTTGAACTTGTGCTTCAATGGTATGCGCTTAATTCAAATTAGAAGCCCGTTTAATTTTATTTATGGGGTTTCTCACCAACTGGGTATTTTCTAAGGTCTATTAATATCAATAAACAAAAGCCTTTCTAGAATATATTCAAGTGTTTCTGCTGCTTTCTTATTGGATGAATTTACGTTTGATTTTTCTCCCGCCTACCAAATTAATTTTGTGAATGAATTTGTTGTTCCAAATAAAAGCTCTGTTAGTAGACGAAGGGGTAGAAAAAAGTGTAATCTTTTTTGCATTGTTGTTACAGTTTACAAAACTTTAAGTTGGAATGTTGCAAGGCAAATTACTTTTAGGAGAGCTGTGGAGAAGTATGGGTTTTCTCATTCGATTGATGCGTTTAGGTTGATTGCACATGTATATGTAATGGGGGGTATGCATATTTTGCTTAGATATGTGGTTTGCTATTGTCAAGAAGCTGATTTTTATTTGTTTGATTTGTTCATCAATTTACTGGAATGTTCCAGTAAAGTTGATAGATCAGTTGTTGTGTTTGATGTGCTGATTAAGGTATATGCAGCAAATTCAATGCTTGAAAATGCAGTTGATGTTCTTAAACGGGCACAGAAACTTGGGTTAGTTCTTGATATTATGTCATGTAATTTCCTTCTCAAGTGTTTGGGAGAGGAAAATAAGTCGGAGTTTCTTGGTAGTTTATTTGAAGAATTGAAGAGTTATGGACCCAGGCCTTCTGTTTATTCTTATACAATTATGATCAATTACTACCGTTCTAGATTGTGTGGGGAAGATAAAGAGAATATTAGCAAAGCTGCTGGAATTCTTGAAGAAATGGAGAAGAGTGGTGAAAACCCAAGTGTTGTAACATATAGTACACTAGAGCAAGCCCGTGTTCAATGACACGTGTTTTTTTTTAAGGGCAAAATGGTAAAGGGACAACTTAGTGAGGGCATGGGAAATTTGGCTTATAGAACTGTTCATTGTACTGTAGCAAGGACAGTTCCCATTTATACTATAGATTTAATTGCAAAAAAAAAAAATTAAGTGTGAAATATTTTTTTTATTATAAATAATAATAATTATTATTATTATTTTACTAATCATAAAAATAGAGAATATAAATAAAATAAAAGTGGTGGGGTATAGAATGATGAGTTGGAGGAAGTTGAAATTTAATTTAATTCAACCATTGTAGGGTGGTTAAATGAAATGGATAGTTGAAATATCAGGTGGATGAGATAAAGTGATTAAATGAAATTGGGGGTTAAATGAAACCATTGCGATTATGGGTAGTTTTAGTGTGCATCCACTATCTTGGCGTTTTTCTTCGTGTGGCACGAGTGTCAGAATGGGCTTAGCTCATGCCAGACCACAGTTGACTCAATTGTTAACTCCATTCATATTCTGAATGGGACATAAGGGCATCCTTCCACGTAAACACTTTTAAGGAATTTGGGGTTTATGAGTATGGTATTGACCCGAGCGAATAACAAATTTATAAATATTTATGTGAGATTCATAATTAAATAGAAACTCACACACAATAATATTTCTGTCCATCCACTATTATATTCAAAGTTATATGTTTTACATATCCCTCAATATTATATAGTATTATACCCAAATGTATAATACTGAAATTATTCCTATATATAAGTATAAAAATATATTTTTTTCAATTTTTTTATCTTTTTTTTAAATAAAAAAGTCTGATATTTTATTAATCAATTCGCTTCTATACCCAAATATATAAAACTAAAATAATTTTATACCTAAGTTTTGGATTTTAAAAATTTTTGATGTATAATTCTATTTGAGTGTAAACTTTTAAATTTGATCTGAATTTTAAATTATTTTCAAAAGACGGCTCGACTCGAGAAGGCTTGTGGACAAGGCCAAAAATGGCAAACCCGACCCGACCCACCATATTACCAATGAGCTGCTTTGTCAAATTAGACAAATCACCGGCGGCCGCACGGCCGCAAAAACCGTACGCCGTCGACTTCCCCAAATAACCGAGCCCATACATACACAACCGGAAGCCCAAGCACTCCACAGCCTATAAAGCCGCCGGCGGTTCTCGGCTTATCGTCCGTGAATTGAGCTGCTCATGTGTTGCCGCCCTTTTCAAGCTTGCCGTTCAATCCACTTCGTTGGAGTTTGAACTTGTGCTTCGTTGGTATGCGCTTAATTCAAATTAGAAGCCCGTTTAATTTTATTTATGGGATTTCTCACCAACTGGGTATTTTTTAAGGTCTGTTAATATCAATAAACAAAAGCCTTTCTAGAATATATTCAAGTGTTTCTGCTGCTTTCTTATTGGATGAATTTACGTTTGATTTTTCTCCAGCCTGCCAAATTAATTTTGTGAATGAATTTGTTGTTCCAAATAAAAGCTCTGTTAGTAGACAAAGGGGTAGAAAAAAGTGTAATCTTTTTTGCATTGTTGTTACAGTTTACAAAACTTTAAGTTGGAATGTTGCAAGGCAAATTAATTTTAGGAGAGCTGTGGAGAAGTATGGGTTTTCTCATTCGATTGATGCGTTTAGGCTGATTGCACATGTATATGTAATGGGGGGTATGCATATTTTGCTTAGATATGTGGTTTGCTATTGTCAAGAAGCTGATTTTTATTTGTTTGATCTGTTCCTCAATTTACTGGAATGTTTCAGTAAAGTTGATAGATCAGTTGTTGTGTTTGATGTGCTGATTAAGGTATATGCAGCAAATTCAATGCTTGAAAATGCAGTTGATGTTTTTATACGAGCACAGAAACTTAGGTTAGTGCTTGATATTATGACATGTAATTTCCTTCTCAAGTGTTTGGGAGAGGCAAATAAGTCGGAGTTTCTTGGTAGTTTATTTGAAGAATTGAAGAGTTATGGACACAGGCCTTCTGTTTATACTTATACAATTATGATCAATTACTACTGTTCTAGATTGTGTGGGGAAGATAAAGAGAATATTAGCAAAGCTGCTGGAATTCTTGAAGAAATGGAGAAGAGTGGTGAAAACCCAAGTGTTATAACATATAATACACTAGAGCAAGCCCGTGTCCAAGGACACTTGTTTTTTTTTTTAAGGGCAAAATGGGAAAGGGACAACTTAGTGAGGGCAAAATGGGAAATTTGGCTTATGGAACTATTCATTGTACTGTAGCAAGGACAGTTCCCATTTATACTATAGATTTAATTGCAAAAAAAAAAAAAAATTTGTGAAATATTTTTTTAATTATAAATAATAATAATAATAATTATTATTATTATTTTACTAATCATAAAAACAGAGAATATAAATAAAATAAAACTGGTGGGGTATAGAATGATGAGTTGGAGGAAGTTGAAATTTAATTTAATTCAACCATTGTAGGGTGGTTAAATGAAATGGATAGTTAAAATTTCAGGTGGATGAGATAAAGTGATTTAATGAAATTGGGGGTTAAATGAAATCATTGCGATTATGGGTAGTCTTAGTGTGCATCCACTATCTTGGCGTTTTTCTTCGTGTCGCACGAGTGTCAGAATGGGTTTAGCTCATGCCAGACCACAGTTGACTCAATTGTTAACTCCATATTCTGAATGGGACATAAGGGCATCCTTCCACGTAAACACTTTTAAGGAATTTGGGGTTTATGAGTATGGTATTGACCCGAGCGAATAACAAATTTATAAATATTTATGTGAGATTCATAATTAAATAGAAACTCACACACAATAATATTTATGTCCATCCACTATTATATTCAAAGTTATATATTTTACATATCCCTCAATATTATACAGTATTATTCCCAAATGTATAATACTGAAATTATTCCTATATATAAGTATAAAAATATTTTTTTCAATTTTTTTTTTTTTTTTTAAATAAAAAAGTCTAATATTTTATTAATCAATTCGCTTCTATACCCAAATATATAAAACTAAAATTACTTTTATTCCTAGGTTTTGGATTTTAAAAATTTTTGATGTATAATTCTATTTGACTGTAAACTTTTAAATTTGATCTGAACTTTTAAATTATTTTCAAAAGACGGCTCGACTCGAGAAGGCTTGTGGACAAGGCCAAGAATGGCAAACCCGACCCGACCCACCATATTACCAATGAGCTGCTTTGTCAAATCAGACAAATCACGGCGCGGCCGCACGATAAAGCAAAAACCGTATGCCGACTTCCCCAAATAACCAAGCCCATACATACACAACCGGAAGCCCAAGCCTTGCCGCACAATCCTATAAAGCCGCCGTGCGGGTTCACTGCTTATCGTCAGTGAATTGAAATTTGCTCATGTGTTGCCGCCCTTTACTGAAGCTTCTTGTTCAATCCACTTCGTTGGAGTTTGAACTTGTGCTTCATTGGTATGCGCTTAATTCAAATTAAGCCCGTTTAATTTTATTTATGGGGTTTCTCACCAACTGGGTATTTTTTAAGGTCTATTAATATCAATAAACAAAAGCCTTTCTAGAATATATTCAAGTGTTTCTGCTGCTTTCTTATTGGATGAATTTACGTTTGATTTTTCTACCGCCTACCAAATTAATTTTGTGAATGAATTTGTTGTTCCAAATAAAAGCTCTGTTAGTAGACGAAGGGGTAGAAAAAAGTGTAATCTTTTTTGCATTGTTGTTACAGTTTACAAAACTTTAAGTTGGAATGTTGCAAGGCAAATTACTTTTAGGAGAGCTGTGGAGAAGTATGGATTTTCTCATTCGATTGATGCGTTTAGGTTGATTGCACATGTATATGTAATGGGGGGTATGCATATTTTGCTTAGATATGTGGTTTGCTATTGTCAAGAAGCTGATTTTTATTTGTTTGATTTGTTCATCAATTTACTGGAATGTTCCAGTAAAGTTGATAGATCGATTGTTGTGTTTGATGTCTTTGATTAAGGTATATACGGCAAAGAAATTCAATGCTTGAAAATGCAGTTGATGTTCTTAAACGGGCACAGAAACTTGGGTTAGTAATTGATATTATGTCATGTAATATCCTTCTCAAGTGTTTGGGAGAGGCAAATAAGTCGGAGTTTCTTGGTAGTTTATATGAAGAATTGAAGAGTTATGGACCCAGGCCTTCTGTTTATACTTATACAATTATGATCAATTACTACCGTTTCTACATTGTGTGGGGAAGATAAAGAGAATATTAGCAAAAACTGACTGGAATTCTTGAAGAAATGGAGAAGAGTGGTGAAAACCCAAAGTGTTGTAACATATAGTACACTAGAGCAAGCCCGTGTCCAAGGACACGTGTTTTTTTTTTATAAGGGCAAAATGGAAAAGGGACAACTTAGTGAGGGCAAAATGAGAAATTTGGCTTATGGAACTGTCATCAGACCGTAGCAAGGACAGTTCCCATTTATACTATAGATTTAATTGCAAAAAAAAAAATTAAGTGTGAAATATTTTTTTAATTATAAATAATAATAATAATAATTATTATTATTATTATTTTACTAATCATAAAAATAGAGAATATAAATAAAATAAAAGTGGTGGGGTATAGAATGATGAAGTTGAAGGAAGTTGAAATTTAATTTAATTCAACCATTGTAGGGTGGTTAAATGAAATGGATAGTTGAAGTATCGGTGGATTGAGATAAAGTGATTAAATGAAATTGGGGGTTAAATGAAACCATTGTGATTATGGGTAGTCTTAGTGTGCATCCACTATCTTGGCGTTTTTCTTCGTGTCGTAAGAGTGTCAGAATGGGCTTAGCTCATGCCAGGCCACAGTTGACTCAATTGTTAACTCCATTCATATTCTGAATGGGACATAAGGGCATTCTTCCACGTAAACACTTTCAAGGAATTTGGTGTTTATGAGTATGGTATTGACCCGAGCGAATAACAAATTTATAAATATTTATGTGAGATTCATAATTAAATAGAAACTCACACACAATAATATTTCGGTCCATCCACTATTATATTCAAAGTTATATATTTTACATATCCCTCAATATTATACAGTATTATACCCAAATGTATAATACTGAAATTATTCCTATATATAAGTATAAAAATATATTTTTTTTAATTTTTTTATCTTTTTTTTAAAATAAAAAAGTCTGATATTTTAGTAATCAATTCGCTACTATACCCAAATATATAAAACTAAAATTACTTTTATACCTAGGTTTTGGATTTTAAAATTTTTTGATGTATAATTCTATTTGAGTGTAAACTTTTAAATTTGATCTGAACTTTTAAATTATTTTCAAAAGACGGCTCGACTCGAGAAGGCTTGTGGACAAGGCCAAGAATGGCAAACCGACCCGACCCACCATATTACCAATGAGCTGCTTTGTCAAATTAGACAAATCACCGGCGGCTGCACGGCCAGTAAAAACCGTACGCCGCTGACTTCCCCCAAATATCCAGGCCCATACATACACAACCGGAAGCCCAAGCACCGCACGCCTATAAAGCCGCCGGGTTCCCGCTTATCGTCCGTGAATTGAGCTGCTCATGTGTTTCCGCCCTTTTCAAGCTTGCCGTTCAATCCACTTCGTTGGAGTTTGAACTTGTGTTTCATTGGTATGCGCTTAATTCAAATTAGAAGCCCGTTTAATTTTATTTATGGGGTTTCTCACCAACTGGGTATTTTTCAAGGTCTGTTAATATCAATAAACAAAAGCCTTTCTAGAATATATTCAAGTGTTTCTGCTGCTTTCTTATTGGATGAATTTACGTTGATTTTTCTCCAAAATTTACCAAATTAATTTTGTGAATGAATTCGTTGTTCCAAATAAAAGCTCTGTTAGTAGACAAAGGGGTAGAAAAAAGTGTAATCTTTTTTGCATTGTTGTTACAGTTTACAAAACTTTAAGTTGGAATGTTGCAAGGCAAATTACTTTTAGGAGAGCTGTGGAGAAGTATGGGTTTTCTCATTCGATTGATGCGTTTAGGCTGATTGCACATGTATATGCAATGGGTATGCATATTTTGCTCGATATGTGGTTTCATATTGTCAAGAAGCTGATTTTTATTTGTTTGATTTGTTCCCCAATTTTTGGAATGTTCCAATAAAGTTGATAGATCAGTTGTTGTGTTTGATGTGCTGATTAATGTATATGCAACAAATTCAATGCTTGAAAATGCAGTTGATGTTTTTATATGGGCACAGAAACTTGGGTTAGTGCTTGATATTATGTCATGTAATTTCCTTCTCAAGTGTTTGGGAGAGGCAAATAAGTCGGAGTTTCTTGGTAGTCTATTTGATGAATTGAAGAGTTATGGACCCAGGCCTTCTGTTTATACTTATACAATTATGATCAATTACTACTGTTCTAGATTGTGTGGGGAAGATAAAGAGAATATTAGCAAAGCTGCTGGAATTCTTGAAGAAATGGAGAAGAGTGGTGAAAACCCAAGTGTTGTAACATATAGTATACTAGAGCAAGCCCGTGTCCAAGGACACGTGTTTTTTATAAGGGCAAAATGGGAAAGGGACAACTTAGTGAGGGCAAAATGGGAAATTTGGCTTATGGAACTGTTCATTGTACTGTAGCAAGGACAGTTCCCATTTATACTATAGATTTATTTGTGGACTTTGTAAAGTTGGTTATCTTGAGCTTGCTGAAAACTTCATGAGCCGACTGAGTAAATATCAGCCTCTTAATAGTTATTGTTACAATGCCGTTATACATGGATACTGCTGTAAGGGTTAGCCTGATGAAGCTTTAAGGGTTTGGAACAAATGAAGGCCTGCAAAGTAATGCCTGATGTTCATAGCTATAGCATTTTGGTTGAGGGGTTTTCAAACAGTGGGAATTTTGAAAAAGGCTTTCCTTAGTGAGAGAAATGGAATCAAGTAACATAAAACCATCTCTTGTTAGTTACAGCTCTCTATTAAAAGGTATATGTAAGAGTGGATTGATGGAGGCCGCACTTGATATGTTCAATAACATCGGAATGTATTGTTAGGAGTATGATTATCATATTTATGACATATTAATCAATGGATACTATATGAAGAATGGCCTTGATTCAGTCAGTAAACTTTTAAAGGACATGCTCAATAATAATTTGGTTCTAAAGTATTCGTCTTATAATAGTTTGATGCAAAGGTTCTGCAAGATTGGTTTCTTGAATAAAGAATTGGAGTGCAGGTAAACAAATATCATGCTCGTAGGGGTAATG